>NBIL01074098.1:0-11887 GCA_002752925.1 Viola pubescens var. scabriuscula | reverse complement strand
TTTTTTTTTTGTTCAGGCATGAGGAAGGTTGACATGTGAAGAGCTCAACTGGGTATTTAATGGAAAGCTAGTTTGTTCAACCAGAAATGGAAAGTTGGCAGTTGCTTTTCTTCTTCTCTTTTTGGTGTTGCACACATAAGGTAATTTTGGGTAAGGGG
The DNA here is from genome assembly GCA_002752925.1 of Viola pubescens var. scabriuscula. Lineage (NCBI taxonomy): Eukaryota > Viridiplantae > Streptophyta > Magnoliopsida > Malpighiales > Violaceae > Viola > Viola pubescens. The sequence goes on along the minus strand of NBIL01074098.1, from coordinate 11,729 downwards.
GTGTGGTAGTTCGGAAAATCTAACCTTGTTCATTTGGGAATGGATTAAAAAAAAGAAAAAACTCAGAATTAGTCTAGGGAAAATGAAATTAAGGATCAAACTCTACAACTTTTAACAATCAGCTCAAGAACACTCAAGAACAACTTGAATGTCCTTAGTTTTGGGAAGTTCGAATTTGACTCAAAGTTTGTTAAAAAATTATGAAAAAATACACACTTGACTCTAAGTACTCTTTAAGACTTGGCACCACAAGTTTCAACCAATAAAGAAGAAGAAAATTTGGTTGAAAAAAAAATCAAAGAAAACTGATTTCGGATGAACACCAAGAACACCAATTTCTGGAAAAACTGCAGCTTGTAATTTTGGTGCTCGAATGGCTCAACACTTCAACCATACGTCAAGAAACTCAAGATTATGGTCTTAGACACTTAAAGATGAATTATTGACAGAAAGTTTGAACCTTTTTGGGTGTAAAACGGAGACACGACAAATGCAACTCAAGACATCTAAGCTCCGCTACCACTTGATATGATCTAGCTAGGGTTAGTAGGCCGAATGATATACATAGAGCTTGGGGATCTAGCTTGAGTTGTATTACAAATATACAGAGAAAACACACAAAGAATTGATGGAAAGAAAATGGGAGTTATGTAGCGGAAAAGAGAATACAATAAAGACAATTAATTAGGAGAACAAACACAAGAAAGGTGGATAGATACTTGAAGATGAAATGGATTTAAACAACAATGATTACTTGAATTAAATCTGTAAATAACTTACATGAAGTTGGAGTCTTGAATCTTACAAATTACAGCCACTCAAACACTCACACAAGAAGTAGCAACAAACTATCGATGGAAAGCTTATGGGTTTTACTTGCAAGGATTAAAGGAGCTTTCAAGCCAATAATCATACAAGTTGAGTTTCTGGTGTTTAGAAGGAGGAGTATTCTCGACTTAAGCAATAAACACTTTACACAAAAACTAAGGAAGAAAAGAAATGAAAAAGAGCTATTTATACTAGGACTGGCGTCATGATGCTAAGCCTTAGGGTCATGACGCTAGTGACTGTCTGAAATGCTCCAAAATAAGCTCCTTGGCGTCATGACGCTAGTGATTGCCTGAAATGCTCCAAAAGTTGATGCTTGGCATCATGACGCTAGTGTCTGCCTGAAATATTCCAAAACATGCTTCTCAGCCTCCGATGTGATGTGCGACCATCATTAAGGTGCTACCTTTTTTCTTGAACTATGTCCTTGTTTATCTTGGCCTCAATCCATAGGATGATCTTCTTGGCCATGCTTCTTGTGATTGACCCTCTAGGCGTTGTATCTTCAAGGCTTAAGGTAGGCATAGGCATGGGCATGGGCATGATCGTATCAGTTTCATTCCTCTATCTAAATTTGATTGTTTTAATTTTCCAAAATTAATAGTCACACCATGAATACAATTCTTCGGGTGATGCAAAATATATCTCCAAAGTTGAATCCTCTTAGCAATTAGTCGGTATAAGTATTATGAAACTCCATGAACAAAATGCCAACAGCTTGAATCCCTGACTGGAATAGTGCAATGTTTCTCATAGAAATACTTCTTTGTATAAGAAAAAAATAGTTGTAATTATGTTAGGGACTTTTGTTTTACTTTTTCGTTGATGAACCGTTGCCTGAGGTTTTGATTTTATGCAATTGGAAGTTATATTAAAAAATAAAAACATATTGAAACTTTACCAAGATTGAAGGCAAAATCAAGATAGAGATGGGAAATTATGATAAAGGAAAAGATCATAATTTAAGGAATTTGGTTTTTTTCCCTTCTACAAAAATTAATTATCTAGGATTTGATATTTATTATTTATTTATCTATATTATATATAAAAGTACGAACTTTTTATCACTTTTTTGACTTTTTTACCCTAATGAATTTAAAAAAAAATACTATTTTATCCCCCCTCCTACACTGGTACTAATATTAGCTTCGTTCTCTTATTAGCTATTGGAGTCTCAATCATAGTAATCTTCTAATTTTAATCTTATGTATTATATTAAATATATATAGTATATATAGATAATAAAATACCTAAATACTTTTCAAATAATTTTCAGTTCCCTTTTGCCAAAGATTACATACCAAAGGTTGTTATTTCTTTTTTAAAATTAATTTGTGTGTTTAATAATTAATATCAATTGGTTTCTTGTCTTTACCTTAGGTAATTCCATGATCATAAACCAAAATATATTCAACTTCTCAATCATATTTCTTAGCGCTAATTATATTAGGTATTGCTTAATTTTTAATTTTCTCCATAACTAGCCTAACCTAATTAGCATGTAGCCATGTACAACGATTTATTCAATTTATTTTTCAAAGACAGTGCATGTATCCCTGAGAGAATCTATGTTCGGGTTAATTTTTATGAATTAAGTTTGCATGTCTGGATTGATATTAAGATTTTTTTCCTACACAAAATATATGCAACTTCCTACAAAAATCCATATATACGATACTAAATTGACTCAAAATTGGGAATATAAACTTAACAATTTATTTAAAAAATGATTTTTTTAAATCTGCATGTCTTGGTTATTTTGTATAATATTTTTAATGGTATGTTAGTTTTTCTTTTTTTAAGATATAGGTGGTAACGAATCTTATAAAGAGAAATAAAAAGTAAATAGCAATTTGAGTGAGCCAAGTAAAAAAAGACACCCTGAGTTATTGTTGCTTACGGCTCTTAATGTTGTCCATGGACATCCAAGTTTTTATTTGTGAGAATTTAGAAAAAGGAGCAATTAATCTTTACAATTAATGTTTTGCAAAACAAAGGGCGAAGTGATAACCCTTTTTAGCTAAAATAAAAAAGCTAAAAAAAAAAGTAAAATAAACAAGCAACTATCTTGCCTTAATAAACTATTTACCAATAAAAAGAAAAAAGATAACTATAAAATCTTTTTTAAATTGTATTATTCTTAAATAATATATATACACAAGTATTAAATAACTTTGATTTCCTAAAATTTATAACGATAAGGAATTATTTTGTCTTAGCCAATTATGTGTTTTTTCTATATATACATAAACATGGAAAAAAAAATAGTTTGTACATTTACTTAAATCATAATTTTTAATTAAATATTAAATTTTATTTTTTTATTGAGTTTGAATCTTTAAAGACTAATTCATTAGTGACTGTTTTTAAATAAATACATAATTATTTACTGTATTTGAAGAACTTAAATAAAAATAATATGAAACGTTATTTTAAACATTTAAATTTTAATTTATAAAAATAATTTACTTAATTGAGTTAAAATTATTTTAGTTCTAAGAGATTAAAATTAATTATTTAAGAATTAATACATGATTTTTCTACTGACATCTGCATTAGAACATCAATAACAATATACTAGTATAATACCTCCAATATAATTTAAAAAAATAGTAATAATTTATGTTAATTCTATTTTTATAGACATTATTAAAACTTTATATTATACCAAAAATTTGTGTGAAATACTTTTTTACATAAACATTATATTTTAATATTTCCAAATAAATAGTAATTATAAATAGGTGTCATAATACTATTGAATTATTCCAGCATTCTAGTGGTCTAAGTTCAACTAATAAAGAAAAAAAAAATTAATTAAGTTAATTCCTATCCTGGTGACGTTTTGAACAGACATGATTTTTTTTTTTTTTGAGAAGCAGGTGTGAAAGGTATTCATATAATGAAATTAGTGATTTAGAACAAAAAATATGAAATGATTTGGAAAGATCACTTACTTTCCCAAAAATAAAAACCTTATTTGGAAACAGAATTAGGTTACTAATTACCAGCAATTATATGCATGCACATACAGAAAAAAATAAAATATAAATAAAACACCCCTTCATTTCACAGCCGAGATTAATTCCACAAACAATGTATACCAAATTCAGTTTAATTTTGCATGAACAATGCCACAATATCATCCTTGGATGATCCACCACTCTCACACTATATATATTAATCAGGTTCTTTAGGTGAAAAACAAGGAAATCAAGTAACTACAATATCTTGCTCCCTTAGGAAATTCTCTCTGTAAATTCAATTTGGTTGTTGACCTCTTTTTTCAATATAAAAGTGCAAGATTGTGTTCTTCAGCTTCAAGAATACGAAAAAAAAATAAAAAATGGTCAATCTTGGATGTTTGCCTTTCTACGTTCTTACCTGCATTCTCATTCTCAACATAACCCAGGTGTCCTGTGCCACAAAAGAAGATAGACAGGCAAGTATTTTTCTTAAGTTTGTTTTGTTGATAGACAGAGGTGAGATTCGAAGCTGAGACTCTACTGGTACTTTTGCTACTAGTAACATAACCATTGAGCTACGCATTGTCCTGTCCAGAATGAGTGATTACGTTCTCATTTAATCATCTTATTGTGTTGACAAATGGCAGCTGTATATTGTTTACATGGGATCATTTCCTGAGGGAGAATACTCACCTTCATCTCATCATGTCAGCTTGCTTCAACAGAATATTGACAGCAGGTTGTATTTTTGGTTCGTTATTCTTATTAACCATTCTGTTTATTTTATTTTCCTATTATTTGGTTAAGAAATCTGTTTATTCTCAGCTCTATAGAAAATCCTCTTGTCCGAAGCTACCGACGAAGCTTCAATGGTTTTTCAGCCAAGCTCACCAGGAAAGAGGCAGAAAAGCTAGCCAGTGAGTGTTTCTGATTCCATCAGAACGTTTTTTTTTCCAGTAACATGACAAAAACTGTGTGTGAACTAATTTTTCAAAAAACAATTCTGATATGCAGGAAGTGAAGAAGTAGTTTCTGTTTTTCCTAGCAGGACTTATCAGCTTCAAACCACAAGATCCTGGGACTTCATTGGTTTCAATGAGACAATTAGTAAAGGTTCTAGTTCACATAGTGACGTCGTAATTGGTGTCATCGATAGTGGAATTTGGCCTGAATCAGAGAGTTTTACCGATGAAGGCTTCAGCTCCCCTCCAAAGACTTGGAAGGGTAAATGTGCAGGCGGCCAAAACTTCACTTGCAACAAGTAATGCATTTCTTGTACTTAAACACTTCAATTTTTTTTATGACTGAATGATTTTGACAGAAGAAAAAAAACATTAAATTGTGTTATGCAGCAAGATTATTGGAGCTCGGTCTTACATCGGGACTGCAAGGGATGATGAGGGCCATGGAACTCACACAGCCTCTACTGCTGCTGGGAACATTGTGAGGGATGTCAGCTTTTTTGGATTGGCAAATGGTACTGGCAGAGGAGGGGCTCCCTCTGCCAGGATTGCTGCATATAAAGTTTGTAGCATGGATGGATGTTCGTCTGATGATATCTTGGCTGCATTTGATGATGCTATTGCTGATGGTGTTGATGTTATAACAATCTCTATTGGATCAGAGTCAGCATCTGAATTTTCCGTCGATCCCATCGCAATTGGTGCTTTCCATTCTGCAGTTAAAGGAATTCTTACCTTACAGTCTGCAGGAAATAGTGGTCCAGATGGGGGTACAGTGACAAGTGTGGCACCATGGAAACTTTCTGTTGCGGCAAGCAGCATCGATCGCCAGTTTGTTGACAAACTTGTTCTAGGGAATGGAACGACAATACTTGTATGTATCACAATATTTTCCCCCATTTTATTTGTTAGAATTGCCATTTAGAATCGACAATACTTGTATGCAAGCACTCTTACTGTATCTTTTATGGGAGCAGGGTGTTTCAGTTAATTCTTTCACTCTAAATGGAACAAAGTATCCTCTAGTGTATGGGAAGAATGCATCAAGCAGTAGTTGCGACCAATTCTCTAGCGCGTGAGTCAGCACAGCCTACTCATTCTATCTTTTATCTGTTCAACCAATAAATTTATGTAGTGACTTCTAACTGAGATTGTATGTTAGGCTATGCCTTGAAGGATGCTTAGACAGCAGTCTAGTGAAGGGAAAGATTGTACTTTGCGACGAACTCAAAGGAACTAGTGAGGCACTAAGAGCTGGTGCAGTTGGTGCAATTGCAGAAACTGATAGACCCGATGTTGCTTTCGTTGTTCCATTGCCTGCTTTGGGTTTAACTTCAGACAATTATGCTGCTCTCAAATCATATGTAACTTCCACAAAGTACGTTTTTGCTGCAGTTTTTCATCAATCCATTAGTCATTTGCATTTGTTCTTGATGAATGACTCTATATCTTTGTCATCTCAGGAATCCTAAAGCAGAAATTCTAAGAAGTGAGACCCTAAAGGACACTGCTGCACCTGTTGTTGCTTCCTTCTCTTCACGTGGCCCAAACACCATTGCAGCTGATATATTGAAGGTTCATGTTTTACCTGTGGTCCTATAGAACAACTTTTCTTCTTTCATTTGGCTTACAAGTTGTTCAACTGAATTTCCAGCCAGATGTAACTGCCCCGGGTGTGGATATCTTGGCTGCATTCATTCCTATTGTCCCACCATCTCCTTCCGCTGATGATAAAAGGCGCATTAAGTATAGTGTGATGTCCGGAACTTCCATGGCTTGCCCTCATGCCGCTGGCGTAGCAGCTCATGTCATAGCATCTCATCAGAATTGGTCTTCTTCAGCCATCCAATCTGCCATTATCACTACTGGTACCTCTTCCTCGACCAAACGATCCCAAGGTTTTATTTCGATGTTATATAGGTTTACGGTAAGATTGTATTGTAATACTCATGTTAGAAATTCTGTTGTCTTCAGCTCTGCCCTTGAATGCTAGCAAAAATCCAGAAGCTGAATTCGCTTATGGAGCTGGGCAAATAAACCCTGTGAAGGCTGTTGACCCTGGTCTGGTATATGAAGCGTCGAAAGCTGACTATATCAACTTTCTGTGTGGCATTGGTTATGATACACAGACTGTTCGGTCCATCTCGGGGGATAACAGCAGTTGCCCCGGTGGTGCAGACAAATTTTCGCCAAGAGATTTGAACTACCCAACATTGACAGCTAGTGTTTCGCCATCCGAATCTCTCAACATCACTTTCCACAGAACAGTTACCAATGTTGGTGATGCAACCTCCACCTACAAGTCAAGTGTGCAGCGAAACTCAAAGCTTAAGATCAAAGTTGTTCCTGAAGTTCTGTTCTTCAAGTCCTTAAATGAGAAGAAGTCTTTCACTGTGACAGTTTCCGGAACTCTAACAGCAACAGCATCTTTGGTATCTACATCATTGGTGTGGTCAGACGGCAAGCACAGCGTTAGAAGTCCAATTGTTTTGTACACAAAGTAGATATGTTAAACCTTGGATTGAAGATCCATTTCCTTGTACTTGTTTGATTGAACAAATATAACTAATAAACCTTTCAGAGTCATTATTAATGTATACTGTGTTACTAATCTTTTTTCATTTTCTATTCCTATTGGATTTAGAAATTGAACAAGCCGATCGATCCACAATGGAATGGAACTTGAAGCAAATGCATTCTTGAAACAGTTAGTAGCAAATGCGTTCTTTCTTCTCATATTCTGATTTTCCTTCTCAACTTCCACTTTGCTGTCATTTTCTCACCAACCAAAAGCACAGAGTCTGGAGTTTTCTTCAAGAAACAAGTAACAGATAACCTGTTACATTCTGGTTCCACGCATGACATCTTTTAGGTTTCTGTAAGAATTGGTTCAAATGACGAATTTCGGAAAAAGAATTACATTGGTTTGATTCCGTTTTTTCCTATTCATACTCTAAACAGTAATAATGTTTAGCAAACATTGGTAATTTTTGGTAGAAAACTGGTCCAAATGCCACATCGTTCAGCGAATGATTGTGTTCTATAATCTATTTAAGCCTGCAATTCTAACTTCTTATGTGATTGAGAAGATCATTTTGGAGCATGGCATTTTTTGGACAAATATAAATCATTAAATAGAGATGAAATTCATTTTTATCTAATGAGATTAGGTAGACTGTATTGTGATCAAAAGGGAAAATAACTATATAATTATGATTGATATCTTGCTACTTTAGGAAATTCCTTATGTATTCCAAAGAAGAGATTTCACCCTCAAGAAAGTGAATCTGTACACATTGCATATTGCACATTTCTCCCTTAATTCTCCTGATAAATCCCAAAACCCCAATATAAAATGTAAGATTGTGCTCTTCAGTCATGAGTATCAAAACAATGGCCAAGCATGGATTCTTACCCTTCTACACTCTTACCTGCATCTTCATCTTCAACATAATTCTGCTGTGCAGTGCTACTGATGAAGAAAGAAAGGTAAGCAAAACATATTACTGATATCAGATCTTGCAGGTGCGGCTGAAAGAGCCGGAACCCGTCTCTTAACCTTTAGTTTGGCCAACATATTGCCAGAAAACTCTTGGAATCTATGAATTATATGGTCCATTTCACTTGGACTTTATTGGGGTGATCTTTTCATTTTTCCATTATTTTTTGTTAAATGAAAAGTAAATGACTATATGTGGTTGGTTTGTGTGTTAACAAAGCAGGTGCATATTGTGTATATGGGATCACTTCCAGATGAGGAATACTCTCCAGCATCTCATCACACTAGCTTGCTTCAGGAAATTGTTGAGGGCAGGTTTTGTTTTTTGGTTTGTTGGTTTTGTTTACTATTATTTTTTTATCCATTTAAGTGTATCAGCTCACTAACTATCTTTTCTTTTCCTCATCTCAGCTCAATAGCTAAAACTCTTGTCAGAAGCTACAGAAGAAGCTTCAATGGTTTTGCTGCCAGGCTCATCAGCAAAGAAGCAGAACAACTAGCTAGTGAGTATTCTCAATTTCACACTTCGTAAAAACTGTTTTAGCTGCTCCGAAAATGTGTCAGATGTTTTGATAACACAAATTTCTGATCTATGATATACAGAGAGGAGAGAAGTTGTCTCTGTTTTCCCTAGCAAGACTTATCAACTTCAAACAACAAGATCCTGGGACTTTGTTGGTTTCAATGAGAAAATTATTAAAGTTTCTAGTTCCCATAGCGATATCGTAATTGGTGTCATTGATAGTGGAATTTGGCCCGAATCGGAGAGTTTTAGTGACAAAGGATTTAGTCCTCCTCCAAAGAAGTGGAAGGGTGCCTGTAAAGGAGGCCAGAATTTCACTTGCAACGAGTAATATACTTCGACATACTTCAATTCTTTTACATAGTAATATGCATTTGATTTTAAGCTCTCAACAATACTTGTCAAAATCGACGACTCAAAAGAAAGGGTTTTATAGTAGTGCCATAACATTAGTGAATCTTATTCGAAGCAAGCTGATCGGAGCTCGATTTTACGTCGAGTCTGGAAGTTCAAGGGATGCAGTGGGCCATGGAACACATACTGCATCTACAGCAGGTGGGAACATAGTGCAGAATGTTGGATTCTATGGGTTGGCAAATGGTACTGCCAGAGGAGGGGTTCCCTCAGCCAGGATTGCTGCATATAAAGTTTGTGCCTCAGCTGACAGCTGTTCAGCCGACGGTATCCTGGCTGCATTTGATGATGCTATTGCGGATAATGTTGATCTTATAACCATCTCCCTTGGAGCATCCAAAGTTCAACATTTTGATGTGGATCCCATAGCAATTGGTGCTTTCCATGCAGCAGCGAAAGGAATTCTAACCGTACATTCTGCAGGAAATAGTGGTCCGGAACTAGGAACAGTGACTAGTGTGGCACCATGGAAGCTATCTGTTGCAGCAAGCAGCATTGATCGAAGGTTTGTCGACAAAGTGGTTCTTGGGAATGGGAAGACAGTAAAGGTTTGTATTATATCACTGACACTTAATAACCTGTTTCTATCAGTTCATTCTCAATGCCTCTTTTTGTGCGAGCAGGGTGTTTCTGTTAATAGCTTCACTCTAAATGGAACAAAATATCCGCTGGTATTCGGGAAGAATGTAACAACTACTTGCGATGAAATCTCTGCAAGGTGAATACTCCAAGTTTAATGTGTTCAACCTATTTGAGTCCAAAAACCAGAATGTTATGACAACTTCAATTGTATGTCAATGTCAGCTATTGTTCTCCTGGCTGCCTAGACAGCAAACTAGTAAAGGGAAAGATTGTTATATGTGAACTATTCGATGGAGGTCTTGAGGCAACAAGAGCTGGCGCTGCAGGCGCAATCTTTGCAGCAGATACTGTTGATGTAGCTTTTGTTCTTCCTTTACCTGCCGTGGCTCTAAATTCTAAGGATTTCTATACTGCCAAGTCATATGCAGCTTCAACGCGGTACGTTTTCCATACAAGTTTCTGTTGATCTTTATATCTTTTGCATTTTTTATCCATAGCAACTGATTATTTCTCATCATAGAAATCCTGAAGCAAATATCCTAAAAAGTGAAACCATTAAGGATCCTAATGCTCCTCAAGTTGTTCACTTCTCTTCACGCGGTCCAAACTTCATTGCATCAGATATTTTGAAGGTATAGGCCATAGCCTATGATCCTAATTTTAAGTATCTTCTTTCTTTCAATAAGCTAACAAGTTTTTCAAACAGCCCGACATAGCCGCTCCCGGTGCAGATATCTTGGCTGCATATATTCCTGTTGTCCCACCTTCAAATAACCCTGATGACAAGAGGCGCGTAAAGTACAGTATATTGTCTGGAACTTCCATGGCATGTCCTCACGTTGCCGGTGTAGCAGCCTATGTGAAGGCAACCCATCCAGATTGGTCTCCTTCAGCAATCCAATCTGCCATTATGACCACTGGTATTTCTACATCTCATAGCAGTTGCTTACAGTTACACCAAGGACATTTTGTTTAGTAACTTCCCATTTTTTTTGTACCTTCAGCTTTGCCTATGAATTCAACCAAGAATTCAGAAGTTGAATTTGCTTATGGAGTTGGCCACGTAAACCCTGTAAAGGCTGTTCACCCTGGTCTAGTGTATGAAGCTAAAAAATCTGACTACATACGATTTCTATGTAGCGTGGGATACGAGACAAAGCAGATCAGACTCATTTCAGGAGATAATATCACATGCCCTGTTCGTGCTGAAAATGTATCAGCAAAGGATGTTAATTACCCGTCATTGGCAGCTAATGTTTCACAAAATGCTGATTTCCAAGTAGTCTTCCACAGAACAGTTACAAATGTTGGGCTCGCGAACTCAACCTACAAGGTGACTATCCTGCCAAACCCAGCATTAAAGATCAAAATTGAGCCTCAGGTTCTTTCGTTCAAGTCCTTAAACGAGAAGAAGTCTTTTAATGTGACTGTTGCTGGTGAAGGTTTGGCGGAACTAACACCAACATCTGCATCATTGGTATGGTCTGATGGGAAGCACCGCGTTACAAGTCCAATTGTTGTGTACGCATTGTAGCTAATTCCCGTGTTTGCTAGATCATGTCCTGTCCTGCATGCTTTTGAATTGATTGATGAACACAAAATTCTGCAGCTGCAGAAGTTCTGAAAAGTGACTAATAAGTTGTTGTTTCTGTTTCTTTGATTATAAGTTACAAATCCTCTTTTCTGTTTCTACTTCAGAAGGTTCCTTAATTGAAAACAATGCAGAGAGAAGTATCCTGACTTCAAAATATTCATCCTTAATGTTATGAATAAATTGGATGCCACATTGGATGCCCAAGCCCATCATGAAATCATCTTCTCCTCCAAGCATGCATCATGCATGATGCAATGACACACTCATCCTCACCAAACACAACGCACTCAACAATACCTACCACACCTACCACACTCAACAATAGTTTACATTTTATGTTTGTGTATAAATAGCATGTCAT
>NBIL01074075.1:0-16073 GCA_002752925.1 Viola pubescens var. scabriuscula | reverse complement strand
GCCTTCAAAATGAAATTCTGCCCAAATATTGCGAAGTGTTCATGGTCTGCCTTATGGCCCATGAAGGCGACCCTGAGAAGCTTCATGGTCTGTCTCATGGCCCATGAACACGACCAGGAAGAATAATCCGAATTTCTCCAAAATCGTCAAAATGGCCGAAAAGCGTCGGAAACTTGAGAAATGTCGAAAGGGCGCATCCCAGTTCACATCATCCCCTAAAGTTTTTAAAAATTCTGTTACGATCCTTTAAGTTTAATTTTTTTATATCAAAAATTAATATTTAGCCTCTCAATTTTTTTGAAAATTCCTAATATAGTCTACAATTCTTTAGATTTTAATGAATCATACTTTAGTTTATTTAATAAATCTATGTTTGACCTAAAAATGCAGTTCTACTTTAGAAATGATTTAAAATTTAAGGTAATTTTCTAATATTAATGATAGATAAATCAAAACTTCCTAAATATATTTTAATATTTTTCTTATTTTGTAAGATATGTAATTTTTTCATACTAAAGAGTAAAAAATGTAAAAAATATATAATATAGAATATTATGTGATTTTTTTAAAAAATAAGTTTAACTCCATCTTAGATTTCACTCTCCGCACTAGGCAAGGCAAGACTTACAGATGTAAGTTGTAACCACTGGTAATTCTCTTGGAAGGCCTTTCTCCACCAATGTGGAAATAGTAGCGTGCCGTAGTGTAGCTTGATCACGGTGAAAATTACCCATTAATTTATATCCTAAACATGAGATGTTTATTCATGTTATTCCACTAGCAGAGCCTACGTATATAATTAATGTAAAAACCCAAGACATGCACAGGGCATAAAATAAACCTGCTTATCCGAAAGCAATGCTCATTTGCTTTGATTACCGGATAACATCAATTCTCTACAACAATACGCGAATCTATTTATTTGTTTTTTCTTCATAAATAGATATTATTTATTTATAGAGTTAATTTTACATATTTTAAAAAATACTAAAATATATATATTGTTTAATTATTCTAATTTATAAATAAATATCACATACTTTTTTTTATCGCTACGATATAAAAGAAACGTAAAAAAAATAAAATAAAATTGAACTAAAATTAATAAAATATAAAATAATTATGTTATAAAAAGATGATAAAAATAGCATGGTCATATAAAAAATAGGACATCTATGTTTATTTTCTCAAATTTGTACAGAGTTACCATGATTCATTTTCTTTTTCATTAAATGAAATATTATATTAAATCAAAGAGAAGATAAAAAGCAATGAGTAGATGCTATCTGTAATCTCTTGCGATTTAAATGGGATATTCGTACCGTGCATAATTATAGAGACGCGAACTCAATCACTGATAGTTTGACCAATTTGATATTCGAGATCAACCCGAGTTACTCTTGGTTCTCGTTTGCGCCTCTATATATTCACATGCTCCTTTTAGGAGATATTTCAGGAATCTCTTTCCCGCGTACTATTGTGGTATAATTGTGTTACTTCTTCTTTTTTAAACAAAAAAATTCATTAAAAAGTACATAGTTATACAATTAATATTGCATATTTTTCATCTTTTCACATGTAGCAATATTTTATCATTAAAAAATAAACAGTATCCAATTTGTGCGAATTTTTACAAAATTGATAAATACTAATTACATGAAAAATTAAAAATATTAACCGAATAGAAAATGAGATTAAAAGTAATGGATGTTGAAAATGAAACTCACCATGTTATTACTTATTAACGATGAAAGCAAACAAAATAAAACCATAAATGAAAGAAAAATTTGAAAATAGTAGCGGAATTGAGGTGTCAGAGCAAGAAGAGATCCAAACAAGGATTGATAATGTGGCAAGCTTTTTGACTTACCAATTCTTATAGTAATTGATTGCCATTACCAAATCATTTATATGGTTAGTTTAATATCATTTATTAGATATTAACATAAATTTAATTGGTAATAAATATTATTAAATAAAATTAATGAAAGAAAAGTGTTGTTTTTTTTGTTACATTTATATGTAATTGAAATTAATTAGATCATTAAATGAAAACATTTGTATTTTTTATTAATACTTTTTTAAAGAAAAAGTAAAGCCACATGACATTTCTTAGAATGAATGAATCATTTAAAAGTTGAGGTGACATGATCCTGAGTGTAGATAAAAGATATGACCCTCCTCCTTTTTCCGGGCTTGGGACCGGCTGTGCAATGACATGAAAAACAACACAGGCGGAGTTACTTCTCGGGCAACTTAGAACAACAGGAAACAAACAACTCATTCACCCTTTTATAATATCTTTTTGAACCAAGCATAGGAATCACTAAACAATGGCAGGAAACCAGAATGAGAATTAACCAACGACGTTCAAGGAGTGAGTCTTGTGATGGTAGTAGCTGTAGGGAACCATGGTTTTTTTTTTCATCCAGGCTACATTCAAATTCAAATTTTGCGATATTTATATAAAGCTCCATTTTTTTAATAAAAAAAAATGTAGAACGTGTCCACACATGGACAGTGAAGGAAACAAGGAAAACATTTTAGCGTAAACCCAATATGGTACATAATTTTCTTGCGCACAATTCAATACAAGACGAGTAAAAACACCTTTATTTTTTATTGCTACAAAATTTGAGAGGAAAGGCAAGCTCATTGTCCGTGTAATGTATATGTGCTGATGGGAGGCGTTGACAACAACCCGGGGCACTTTGTGGTTAGCATGCACAAAAACAAAGGAGACAGAAAGACACGTACCAGGGGGCTCTAATAAACCTCCGCCCCAGCTGCTATATAATGGTTTAGCGCTTCAACCCTGCAACCATAAGAAAATGGAGGAAGGAGACGAGAAATTAAAAAGGCATTCAGACAACTTTTATCCAATACCTCCACAAGAAACAGCCAGGCTTAATTAACTCTGACCCTCATTTCCCCAGCCATCGAATCATACCTAAGCTGGCTACTGACAGCCATGATATCAAAGATTGCAACACTAGCTAACCAAATTACATTCACGCATGGACCCACTTCTGACTCGGGCCGAATTTTAACTTCATGTTTTTCAACATCCAAAACCATTTTATTCACGAGTTGAATCATTTACCTGACAACATCATAAAACTCATTCAAACAGAGTCAAATAGGATAAGAGTGGGCGTCTCCTCTCTTAGTATAATTACATTTCATGGCCATTTTGCTGATGTGGGCCAAGAATTGCACAATATTTGACGGGCTGGAGTGACGGCAATTGCAATAGAATCAAAACTTCAACAACTTCATAATCATAATAGACGGCTGCTGCTCATGAATAAAATTGAAATGACAAAATATACTGAAATCCAACACCTCAAAAGTTTTTACCCACAGCCGTAGCACATTGCCATAGCAATTAAGTTCTCCAGTACACTGATTATTGCATACGAAATGAGGGCCATCTACACCAGATTTCTTCTACCCGCTCCAATTTTATGTTAGGAGTTCCGAGACAAACATGTCGAGTGGCACAGTAGAGCAGTAATTTAAAGTTACCAACAAAAGGATGGGAAAACTGTAGAAAAAACGTCATATATTTAAAACTCCACTAGTACCATATAATGCATGTTTTGTACAACAACTGGAGATTTCCAAAAATGCCATGTAAGCAAGCAAACAATAAACTCATTTGGAGTTTCTAAGGAGAGAAACTCATCTGCAGTAGAGACTACAAGAATGGACGTGGGCCAGTAATTCATCTCCAACTAGTAAAATCATTTAATGAGAAGATCAACATTATCACATCATTGGGCCTGCATAGACGCCTACCATTCATAACCTGAAACAAAATATGGCAATTGAATAAATGCCTGCAGCGTCAACAGACTGACTCAAAATGCCAATATTATCAGCTAAGCCAGGATGGTATGCACCACTGGTACTGAGAAACAACCATACACATAACAGGCACCTGGTAGACATTCATTGCAGAATGACTGCCAGGCTATCGGGGAAAAAGAAAACTCATCTTAACAATCCACCATCAGGAAAATACCAAATGGGTTAGGATTTCCTTTTGGGCTCGCAAAACAAGAGCCACGTTAATTTCACCAACAGAACCAAAGAAACCCATTTTTAACTTCTTATAAACTATCTTCCCTACCCTAGAACAAACACCCACCTATCCCAACTACTTAAGATTATTGTTTCGTGAGTTGTATCACAAAAATAATTACTCTAACTGAACTTGAATGACTAGATTTAATCAAAAATTTAGCTTGGAAATAAAAACCCATCAGTTGTTGCAAGGAACATCCCTATCGTATCAACCACAAGAAAGTAGCAAAGATACTGCTGACCTTATTCTGACCTTTGATTTCTCAAGACTATACAAAGGGTTAACACACAACAGATGAGCCTAAAATTCCCTACAGCTCTTGATGTCAAAACAACACATCATCATACCTGATCATGACTGGAAGAAAAATTAGTGACAGGACAGTGGGTTAATGACCAAAGACCTAAAGGAAAGTGTACAAATCACCATTTCCATTGAGCATTGTATTTTAACCAATTTTAGCCAAACTCAGAACTTGTCCTCAGCCCAGAAAACTTTGACAGCAATGCATAACATATTTTTGAAAGTATCAATGTTTGTTGTTTTTCAGTCTTTTCCCATCCAAAATGAAGTCTAATTTATCAATTTCACGTCCTTAACCCAAATTGATCTAACACAAATTGCAGATGTGTATAGTAGTACAAGTTAATTACAGATCTCATATGTGGTCTATTTATTAAAGAGAGTCAGAAAGAACTGATTGGTAAGTGAATAGTAATGTTCAAAGTCATTTTAACAGGTAGGCGATAAGTAACAAACCACTGATGATACATCATGCTGGTGCCCTACGCATCCATCCCAAAAGTCAATTCATACAAAACTCTCAAGCAGCATTTTGTCAACCGAGTGATTTGAGTGTCGGAATCGTTCAATCCAACTCGTCCAAAAGAATCAAGGTTTTTAGTATCACACAACTGCATGACCACCATCATAAAGTCCATTGATACATTGAAAAAGTTACTAAACGATTACCACAAAATTGAAACATCTAAATCTACGTCAAACAACTAGGAACAAAACTGAAGAATATCATTACTAACAACTGGTAAATTGAAAATAATAAAGGGGCGTGAGCTTCCCTTCAATATATTTGAGATCCAAACAACTGGTAACTACCAATTGAAAATAATAAAAAAGAAAAATCCTAAAAACTTACCTGTTCCATATCCATTGCTGGATGAACCATCATATATTGAAAATACATTGACCAATCAATTCTGTAGTTCAGACAAACTACCTATTCCAAATCTTGATTGGAATAACCTATTGATCACTTCTATTTCTTAGAAGAGAGAATTGGTCAAGTACTCAAATGTCAAGAGTATATTACTTGCCTGTGCCTACATCCCGCTATGCATTAATTGTCAAACATGTTGTACACCTTTAATCATTCACAGGCTGTGGTTCAACTGATAAGAACCTGTCTGTAGGTTGAAGCAAAAGGACTGAGCTCTGTCACTACAGACTACATACTAGCAGAAGAAAAGGATCATCTCTTGAGTAAAGGCACTGAAGTCCGCTATCAGCCTAATAGTTTCAAAAGGATGGGTACTAAAACTGCTCACCTGAATGAGTCTAGCATCGATCAGTCTACTTAACCTCAGAAATCATTGAAACAGCGCGACATTTAACCCATGAGTAGTAGTTGCACATTGTGAATTTCAACCCGCAATTCACAGTTTAAATCGGAATAATAATGTTGGGATAATAAATTGATGGGGAACAGGGAGCAGAGTTCTAGCCAGTTCTAATCGATTAGTTTTTGAGTCTTATATTCTAATAATTCTGTCGTTTTAGTTTAGTTGTCAGCTATGGTCAGGGGTCGAGGGTATTTCGGTAGTTTCCAGCATCGCTGGAAATTCTGGAATTATAGTATTTTAATTTAATGTCAATAGGAATAAAGGACCTTTACTTTGAGGGAACCCCCTATCCTGTTAAGTCATAAATGGATCAGTGGTTCAACCTAATGTTATATTTAAAATTGTATAAATGAGAGCCGAACATGTACATGGAATGAACGCAAAGAAATACTTATATTGATAACTTTGAGGAGGCTTTGAGTGAAAAAGCAAGTAACAAGACATAATGACTCCATTTCTAAATAAAATAAAATAAAATGATAGATCACATACCTATACTTGTTAATGTCATCTATTCAGATAATAAAGAGAACTCTGAAAAATGGCCTACAAAAACATTCACCAGGTAGTAATTTACTACACGATCTTGAACTAAAAGTTATGTATAATGAAGAATTGATAACAGCACATACCTGAGTTGGCAACTCAAATACTTCCTAATTTAATGACCCGCGACATCTGAGCAAAGGCAACATTAAATAAACAAATGCAAAATCTAAAACCCACTAAAAACGATACAAGCAAGACAATGGAATTTAAAGCTTGCACAGCTATCTTACTTCTTAGAACCACAGTTGCAGGGTATCTTTTTGTCCTCCAAAGGAAATTTGTAGTTGTAAGTAATTTCTTCACCGGCAGCTATATGCCGTTTTGCATAAATAAAAATTTTTTTCTGACCTTCAACACTTATAACCTTGGTGTAGCAGTTGGGCTACAAAAAAATAAATAAATAAATAACACAACTGAGGAGGAGCAATAAATTGGGGAAATTTATAGTAAGTTAATAAAAAAAGCAACACGATTCCATCTACCTCACAAGAATGGTTTATAAATCTCGCAATTCCACCACGTTTTGTAGCATCAACCTATATAATTCAGAAAAGAACAAACATCATTAATCATTTAACCTATATTATCTCACAAATATCTTCGAAGGAAAAGAAGAAGGTACCAACGCATCTAATGCAGTCGCTTCATACAATCAACGGACTTTTTTATGTTCTTTGCTAGAGAGTATTCTCCGGAGTCTAACCACCAACCATACAAATGTATCAAATAAATCTAAACACAACTGTCCTATAATGAGATTTCGCGTTCGCGAAGACACTCTTGGAAAGCTAATTCATTCCCAATCATGATCTTAAATTTTGAATTTTGCATCAAAGGAAATACAAATTCACCAAGGAAACTCAAACATTTTGAGATCACACCAAACCAGGAACCATATAACTGAACCTTTTACATGAAACAAATTACAAAAAGACGTATTAGAACTGCAGAAATAGTTCGCATGCATAATAGTGATTCTAAGAGTAACATAATTAACCAGAAAGTATTGACAGCATAAAGGATTTTAACAGTCCCCTAAACAGGTCATTAAGGTCAGTATTTAACAGCACAAATCCTCATAGAAAGCTTAGCGCGTACCCACAAATTTGCTGCTAGCATTAGAATATCAAGTGAGAGCCTAATAACAGTATAGGTTAGTCAACTAACCACATAACCGTCATCAAGTCTAAACAGATAACTGCTTCCAATTCCCATCTTCTCATAATGGACCTCGCGAATATCAGATATCTGTGGGATATAGAAACCATAATATTAGACGCAGCTCATGAGATAAAAACGTTAACTGACCCACACATTGTTGAATTAACTAAGAACAAAAAGTAAGCAAATGGAAAAACCAAACATTACAATTAAACTGTGTAAAACACTGCAATAAACAACTAAAACATCAGGTCAAGCTTACTCGGGGCCGAATTAATTCGCCAACATATTCAATTACAAAGTCCTCAGCCTCAATTGGCTCTAATGCAACAAGACCCCAGTCATGTATCTTGCTTCGTTGGAAACGCAAACGCTTTTTCCTAGCCTAAGAAAGAAATGAAATCGTTAATAGCGTACAGAGATGACAGAAGCTTCTTCAAGATGAAATTCAAAGCTCAATCACCTTCAACTGTGTGGCTTTCAATAGCTCTGCACCTTCAGCTGCAGCAAGAAGATTTCGCAGCTTCACCCTGTTTGTTCTTGCAGAAAGGCCCTTACCATTTGACAACTGAGATATAGGCGTTGCAAAACTTGAATACTTGGTACCAACACAGTGAACTCCTCTGACACGAGATCTTTCAGAAGGACTTGCATTAAGTGACCAAGTATGCCATTCCCAGCCACTAATCGAAGACCGTGCACATCCATCAGACCTGGGGCATTTAATTGTTGACCTGGACTTACACGACTTTGTCTTTCCGGTTGTAACTTGTCTAGCAGCTGCCGCTTGTTTGGCAACACCATTTGCTAGTTTCAAAACCTTTGTAGGATTTGATACCGAGTCAGCATCTATATGCTTCCTTTTCAGCTTGGACTCCTTTCTCACTGCATACAAAAATAGAGAATCAATGAATTGAATAATCAACTCAGCAGAGAAATCATGACATGACAACTACAAAATCGTTGCATTGCCAACCATCTAGTATCTTCTTGGAACTTTTCATAGTCGGAGCCTTCTTAGTTTCAAAATCATGACGAGCAACATCAATAACTTCCTCTGTATTACAATTTTCCTTGCTAATTTCTGAGACACACTCCCTGCGGGGTTTTACAGCATTCTCTCTTGCATCACTATCTGCATAATTAGGTAAAGAATAGTTATAATTGGATGGCTTCTCAATCAAACACTAAGCTAAAAAACTACTTGAAAAGGGAAAAGGCATACTGCGAGTAGGCTGCAGAGTTTTCATTGCTCTCTGAGAACTAGCAGTTTTAGCCAGTATATGACCTCCTGCTAAAGTACTTTTACTCGATCTTGAAGGCTTGGTAGTGCCTGATGGTGCTGCGCGGGTCTTGGTTGTTCCATCCGTCTTCAACGTAACAAGGGCAAGTTCAAGTTCTACATTCTTCATTAAATCTTTCTTTCTTGACTTTTCCATAGGCTGATCCTGCAACCCAGTACTAGCCAAGAACTGAGTAGAACCTAACTTCTTCCGCACCAATTTTTTTTTTCTGAAGTATGTGTATTTACCAGTAACCAAAGATGCTATGGAAGCATCTGAACTGGGAAATTTCCTTGATGAATCAAATTTCCTTTTTGCAAAAAATTGATGAAGAACATCATCAACAAACAATGACTTGCACTCACTCACTACATCATCATGCAACTTCTGCCTGCACATTGCCATTGCAACATACTCTCCTATCTTAGGAATGAACTCGTGCAATCTTGAAGGTCGGAAATTACATAGAGATGATGGATCCAAAAATCTAGCATTTTCAAATCCAGGCGGGACTGGCTCATCTATGTTTTGATCATTGATCACATCATCAGCATATGTACGTGAATTTTCGAAAGCACTCATAATAGAGTTGGATATATGATTCTCAGATACAAGTGAAGAAAAGGATTTTAATAAACTTTGATCATCAATGGGTAAAAAGCTCTTAAGAGGCACTCTACTGGAACCAACACCCAGTTCATCATGCAGTTCCTCAGAACCAGACCCATAAGTCAGGTCACATTGTGTCGAAGATTCAACAGACTCCTAAAGTGATAAAGAAAGAATAAGAATAAAAGTTATGGCAGATAAACTTACAACGAAACTGATGTCAGCATCTAACTTTTTCAGGAAAAAACAATTCACTTACCTCATTATATCTTTCCTCCTCTGAAAACTTTACTACTTTACTCACTTCTTCCTTCAGAATAATTTCAACATACTCAGCCGTAGATACCTCTGTGGACAAATGTAGCTCATTTGTGACACTATCTAAGATGCATTTTATGCGATTGTTTGCAGAATCCTCACATGATCGGACATTCTGTTTGGGTGGTGTTTCTCCAACGGCTGCAGATATAGACTGTACAAACAGCTGACCGATATCATCATTTTCATCTCTGGTAAGGTCAAAGCCAGGAGGGATATCAACATCGCAAGCAAAAGGCTCTTGATTGAATGCTATCTGTAAACCATTTAAATAAAGCTTCAACCAAGGGCATCAAGAGGAAGTAAACAATAAAATAATCAATTAAAGCTAACTACATACAAGATGGCCTCCTAACTCTTCAATCTCCTTGCTAGGACCATCATCCCTAACATGTAACGTACTCCCTGGATGCCCAAACCAGAGTTTACTTTTTCTCCAAAGATTGGAATACTCCGTTATGTTATCATAAAAGACAGCATTCCAAAGGACTTCCATGCAATAATCAAACACAAATCTACAAACAACTGCATAGGACTGCACAAAGCCATTGACGCTTCCAACTTCTTTTGCCCTTATGGAATGCTGAATAGGCATCTTATCTACGTGTCCCAGGTCACAGACACAGTCGTAGGCAGCCGGGACACACAAAGAAGGAGAATGACTCGTCTGCTTGCATGTAACTTTATCCTAAAACAAAGAGTTATTAGATAAAAAGATGAAAAAGATTGTAGCAAAGATGAATTCCATGGGATTTTTAAATGTTACCATTTCACCATCTGAAGAGCACATTATTGTAGCCTGACCACTGAGCTTAAGAGTCCTCTGAGCTTTCTTTGTATTAACAAATTCTGAAATGACATTGCTGATTATCTCATCTAAAGCAACTCTGCGAGCCGCTTTCATTATTCCAGTGTGCAGATGGCAAGACACTTCTTCAGCGATTTCAGATATGAAACCCATGAAAGAGCCAGTTTCAGCTTTGGTACAAGATGGAAAGAGAAACTCAGGTTTACCTACTTTCCACAAACTCACGAGTGATAACAACGGAAGGGGTCTAATCTTATTTTCAGCATGATATATCTACCAAATAAGATATGGCGAAAGCAGAGTTAGAAACAGCAAAATAATCCAAGTACTATACCAACCCAAAAAAATGATATTCAAAACAAAAGAAGAATCTCTGGGATAAAACTCCGATACACATATCAGAAACAGATTCAACAAGATTAAATTGCTTTAGCAATGGTTGTTGAGTTACCTAATGGTATGAGAAAATTTTGAGATTCAGAGAAAAAAACCCTCACATAAGGGAAACTTTAATTTGATACCACTAAATACTCAGCCACCATAGTCAGGTTTAATTCATTTTGGTCTTAATCATAACAGACTTTATTTGGATGTCTTACAAGCTGAACACTATTGAGAAATCAAGTAGGAAAAGATGATACGAAATCAAGGCCATAATTCGCATTAAATTATCTGCCACCTGTGCAATAAGAAACTATTTCATAGCTTACCATCAGTGTATCTGGCAAATACCCATAATGATGCCAGGAAACAATCTCCACAAGGGAGTGGAGCCCACGCTTCCTCCCTTCATCATTCTCAAACAACCAACAACGATCTTCATCTGACTGAAATGAATGTTATAAAGAAAAGTGAATAGGCATGTTATGGACAGAGAGACGGAGAAACACAAGAAAAAGGTGATAGTACCGTTAATGAACATAGTGATAATGCGTAACTTTCAGTCACTTCAGCATTAGATATTTGCTGGCTGGAGCCATGACCATTGCAGTGCGAATGAGAACGGGACACAAATTGTACGTCCGCACTAAGAGATACTGGAGCTGGATACTGAATGGAGCCTTCTTGCCTCTGTGTCGTCAAATCCATGTTTAAAGGGGCAGAAGTATTAGTAGGCACACTTCTGCTTGAAATACCTGCACTGAGGTATGCAAAACCAGTGGCTACATGATCAGGGAACTGCTTAAAGTAGTTCAAAGGGACAGGCTCCATTAATATCCCATTAGCAATGGGATATACAGGAAGATCCTCGGGCAGGAAACCAGTAGATAAACCCTCATACAACTGTTGCTGAATATAGGGACCACACATTTGTCCATGTTCATTAATGTACATCCAACCACTAACAAAAGCAGCTGGTGCATAGCCAGAGTAGTTCTTGTCCTGATACGAAGTCCCACCCACATCACAGAACTCTGTAATGTCACTGTTACTGCCATTCGATTGGCAACTCATCGCAGACAACGAGTCTGAACGAGGATCGTCATTGTAATTGCGGCAAGACGAAGAAGCAAGACTAGAATTGAAGACCCTGAGATAGAATTTGGGAAATGATAAAGTAAAGGAAATGATAAGGATATAAGGTAAGATGAAAATCAGATAACAAGGGGCAATTACCCATGGAAAGAGCATTCTTTGGATTTCAATTGCATAGGTGCTGCAACTTCATCAATGTTAGCAACACAAACATGTGAATCTAACTCTTGGTGTTCACAATTGGAAACTTTCAACCTCTTTCTGGATAAATGGATATCATCTTCATTAAGAATGGGTGCTGAAGAAACCATGATCTTAACCTGGATAATGAGATAGAGTTGATGAAATGCAAGGGTTGCGTCACGATAAATAGCAAATTAATTTGTGATATGGAAAACCAAAGGTAAGTAAATAAATCCTCCGGAACAAAGTAACTTAATAAATCACTGGTGGGAGCCATATTTAAACAGGTGAGGAGACCAACGCCATAACCCAATCATGGATCCCCAGATTGAAAGGCATCTATAATATAATAGGCTGAAAATTACATCGGGACAATCTATGTCTATGCAACACCAGGTAATTAACGCTGTGTATATGAATTTCTTTCACAACTAGAAAAATTGAATAAATAAGAAAACAGAGAAGAAGACAACTGATCTATAGACACAAATACAGACAGCTCTACAGATTAGACTTACCAGGGGCACCGATGCCACCGTCGGCGGGCGAGGTTAGGGCAACGACGGTCACTCTTCTTTTTCCTGGAGAATGAGCTACTAATGCGCGCAAACACGACTTTATTTTTTAATCGATACAAATCGAACGACTAGTTGCTTTATATTTTTTTCTCCTTTTAATGGAATAACCTGAGACTAGAGTGTAGGATGGCAATTTTGCCGGCCCGTACCCGCCCCGACACTCCCCACCCGGGAGTGGATTTTTCCGGTTTGGCCGGGGATTTTTTGGGGCGGTTTGACCGGGCAACGGAGCGGGGATGGGAATTGTCATTCCCGCCCCAATTATCGGTCCACATCCCCGTCTTTGTACCCATCGTAATATTATTTATAAATATGTCATTATATATATAATAATGAGGAATAATACTTTTTTTAGTAAAAAATAGAAAATTTTAGTAAGGAAGATATTACGTTATTATAATAGTCATGTCATCAATTAACTATACATATAAATTTAGACCATTAGTTATTAAAAATACCACATATATTAGTAATATTACGATTAATCATTACTTTAATATATGATATTGTTAAAAATATTGTTGACATATGTTCATTATTCAATAATTTATTTAATAAGAAGATAATTATATATTGTTGTAAGAAATAATCATATTATGAAGTGAGTAATTACTAATTAGATGATAATAAAAATAACTAAACTAATATAATTAATTTGAAAAAAAAAATCACCGTCCCCGCCCCCGTTAACTATAGGGCGGGAGCGGGAATGGATTTCATGTACCGGGGCCGGGGATAGGGATGACAATACCTGAGAATCCTCGCCCCGTTGCCATCCCCAATAGAGTGTTTGATATGGTTACTGTTTTTGTTTTTGGTTTTCGTTTTCTTTTATTAGAAAAAAAATATATATATATATAAAGAGAGACATGGGGCAACCCGAGTGGAGCGTGGATGGGTGGGTTTTGTTGCCAAACCTAAACTTTGGGGTGTTCTATTGGCACTGCAAGATGCGTGAATTCCAAGTTGGTAGCATATTGTTCTTTAGGTGATACTCAGAGTGTGATCTGGTTGTTCCCGGGCAATACAGCCCCGACACCCACGTATGAAATATTTGTCGATGTCATTCGATTGTTACCCTATAAAGATTGGGATATTCGTATTGTCAATGCAATTGCGGATTCGTTACCTATTTTCGCTTTTGCCCAAGAAATCCATTAGAAGTGGTCCATGTCTCCTCCTTTTTTCGTTTCTTTAAATCTCCCCGGAGATATTACTGGCCCATCGTCTATATGAGAAGTGCCTAGTTGATTGTAAGCTTTTTCTTTTTATCTAAAAAATAGATCTATTAACGACATAAAAGTGGTGTTGTAAATAAAATGATAATAACTTGTATACAAATTTTATTACTATAGTCTATAAGACAACTATTTTATAATAATAATTAAATGTCATCATACTATAATTTATGAGTTTTTTAACAAAATCACCATTTTATTTTAATAGTGGACATTTGTTGAGTATTAAAGACTATGTTGGAAAGAAATTCCAATTAACAATTTAATATAAAGTAAGGGAGGATAACATTTCATAAGGCTTAAGTCTTTTGGATTGACTCAACCTCAACCTATCTAAATTAATATAGTAGTGGAGTAACAATGGTCCAACGGCCCAGTGATAATTCTAGAGCTCATGTCACGTGTCAACCTTGCAGAGCCGGTTGTACGTGAGGTCATATTGAATATTAAATCCCACATCGGAAAGAAACTCCAATTAATAATTAAATATAAAACTTAAGTCTTTTGGATTGACCCAGTCTCAACCTATCTAAGTTAATATGATCCTCGTTCGTTATTATTTTATGCAGGATTAATGACATTTTTTGTCCCTTTACTTCTCACAATTGTTTAAAGTGGTCCCTTTACAAGATAAAAGTACATTATTCGTGTTTCTACTCTTCACCATCTATCGTTTCTAGTCTTTATGATGACGTGACACGAGACGACGTTAACTTTCTAGTGAAACGGCGTCATAAACGCTTGACATGTACAAAATATTAGACCATCCACACCAATGTATTATTGGGGGTGTTATTGAAGATTATTTGGTGCAGCAATGTATTATTGAGGTATCAAATGCTAACTAGGATAGATAGGGTGTTAAAATTTAACACCCAGATTATTCTGACGCAAGGGACCCGCTACTGTCATATTTAAAGTCATATTTAAAATAAAATAAAAATAGAGATGGACCAATTGCCTTTTTAATTTTTTTTTCTGTGCTTCGTTACGACTCCGTATTTTGTGGTCACTGTTCTTTTGTACAGTATTATTTTACCTTAGCCTACCTCTAATTTACTTAATTACTATTATTATCCTCAATAAAAATTAGTATATTATTAAATTATGTGTCATTTCTTCATTAGAAAAATAAATAAAATACGTATAAAAATTATAGATTTTATTTAGCCTTTTTTCAATTAATTGTTATTTTATTATTATAGTAATTATTTTATTTTTAAAGTCGGATTAGATTTTTAGGATTAACTTATTAGGGACTGTTTTGGTTTTTCTGTGAAAAAGATGAGTCAGTTAATTTGGTAGTTCTTTTAAGTATATAATTTGTAAGAAACAAAAAAAATTACATAATTATAATTTAGCATAATAATATATACTTTTATTTGGTGGATTATTAGTAACTTCGTAATTGGGAATAATTATGAAAAAAATTGTTACTTTAATTTGAAAAATTATGTTAGTATTAGGATTTAGGGTTTAGGAAAACATTATTTGTATAATTAATTAATTAAAGCAATGAGAGGGGAAAATATATCTAGATTGAGATTTGATTAATTTGCTTTCAGTTAATATATATAGAGTTAGTTCTCTTTTTTCATATTTAATTAGTTATCATATAGTTAAATACATATTCGATTAACTTTCCATTATATTCTAATATTTATTTATTTATTTTAAATTTTAAATAGTTGACATCATTTTGGGGAGAAAAATGTGACTAACGATAATTTTTTAATGGTGCTAATAGGTATGAGGTCTAATTGACTAACAGTGAATAAGTTGAAAACCAACAGGAGTAATAGAGCAAGAAGTTAAATTTTAAAAAAGACCTTAAGTTAGGATCTGACTTAGGGTTGATAAAAAGAATTGAGGCTAATTTACCTTTTTCATCGTGATAAGATATTATGATAATCATCATGACCGCTACTTTAATTTTGTTTTTTATTTATTTCAATATTATTTTCAATTGTTGAAAAAAGGAGCAGGAAGAAAGTTATTTTTTGACAGAAAACAGAAATACGGGACCCACAACTGACATGTTATGTGTTGTTTCCCGCGTCCGATAGGGGTGAGCACGGGCCGGTTCGGTCCGGTTTTTACTCTAGGACCGGACTGGACCGAAAATTTCCGGTTCTATCCG
>NBIL01074066.1:0-13002 GCA_002752925.1 Viola pubescens var. scabriuscula | reverse complement strand
TTTATTTTAGGATTGTATTGGAGCCATAGACGGAACACATGTATATGCTTGTGTCGCTCCAGAAGATCAAGTTAGATATATTGGCAGAAAAGGTATCCCGACTCAAAATACCATGGCAACATGTAGTTTTGACATGCAATTCATTTATGCTTGCGTTGGATGGGAAGGCACGGCCCATGATACTCGCATTTTCAATTCTATAGTCAACAATCCAGAATGGAAATTCCCTAAACCACCTCCAGGTTAATAACATTTATTAATAACGTTAATTTATTTATGATAATAATTATTACGGTATTAATAATGTTAATTTATTTATGATATTAGATAAGTATTACGTGGTAGATGTTGGATATCCTGACGTTAATGGGTATTTGAAACCTTATAAGAGTACAAGGTATCACTTACCTGATTTTCAATGAGGGCAACCACCAAGGGGTCGTAAGGAAACCTTTAATCATGCGCATTCTTCATTACGATGTTGTATAGAACGAACATTTAGAGTCTGGAAGAGAAGATGGAAAATATTACGTGACATGCCTTCATATCCATTTCCAACGCAAACTAAAATTGTAGTCGCTTCTATGGTTTTGCACAATTTTACACAAAGAAAATCTCTAAATGATTCTGCTTTTACAAGCTTGGATGAGAATCCTAATTTTGTGCCAGATGATATTTTTTCTGGATACGGAGGGAGTTTCACAAGATGCGATGCATATGGGTGAAGGAAGTATACAAAGTGAAGGAAATAATAGTGAAATGTTACCTATGAATGTAGTTCGTAACTCAATAGCTAATAGCTAATAACTTAATGATGAATAAGTAATTGTGATTTAATGATGACTAAGTAATTGTGATTTATATATGTAAAACTTTCAAAAAGTGCTCAATATTTAATTTTTTCTTCTTCTTCTAATGAAGTATTATTTCTTGTTATAAATAAATTGTTAATTATTTGTTTAAAGAAATAGATTGATTTAAATAATCTATATAGATACATAAAAATATTAATTATAATGCTTGAAATGAATTGTGTCCTTTATAGTTATTTTACATTCCAACCATAATTTTAACAACAGTTTTTACCAAGCACCATAAACAACTTCTGGTATTTCATAGCACTTTTAACAAATATTTACCAAATAATATACTGATTTTCAGAAGTGATTTTCATATAACACTTTCTTTCACCGTACTTCTCTAACTAGAACCTAATTACCAAAGGGAACATAATGTTGTTCACAAGTGGCTTTTGGCTTTATGGTATTTTTGGCTCTATTTATTTGATAAAATTCAGCACAAAAAAGAAAGTACCAAAAAAGACAAAAAAAAAAAAAACACCAACGACATAAAAGCAAAACCATAACACATGTAATACTCCTCTTTCGACGAAATTCACACACACACACAGGAGAGAAACAAACAGCTCTCTTTTTATTATTCTCTCTCTCACTCCTTCAAGGCCTCCAAAAACAAAAAAACAAAAACAACCCACCTTATCAGTATCATCATTTCCTTGGATTCAACATTTCTTTCCTTTTATTCTCTGCACGCGTGAGTTCAAGATCAAAGCTTTAAGCCTCCATCGACACAGAAAGTTATTAAAGCTTCAAGATTTTGATTTTATTTGATTAATTCCAAGGGAAGCTTTAGCTATGGATGCTGATTCATGGAGTGTTCGTCTCTCTTCAGCTTCTAAGAGATACCAGTCAGCTCTACAATCGCGATCTGGTGAGTTTCTCTGTGTAGATGGATCATTTCTAGATATGGGTTTGTTTGGTTGCTGGATAAATTGTGTAAAAATGAGATGTAATAGGAGTTAAAAGGGTTGTAGGTCAGATTTTTATCGTACCCAGTTGTCATTTCTTTGTTTTTTCAGCTGTGAAACTGTTTAATTGTGTTAGTATGGAGGAAAGAATGAGGCTTGAGATGCTATTCTTTCATTAATTGGACTTTGGTAAGGAACGGCGCATGATTGTGTTCTTCTGATTTTGTGGGTAGAAGGAGAATATGTTTTGCTTCCTGCTTCATATTGTTATTGACTTGGAAGTTGGAAATTAGAGGCTCTTCTAAAATGACTATGAATGAAACTTTGGGATTTCCAAAAACATTTTCTTTGAGTTTGTTGATGAAGTAAGGTGACAGGAAATGAGTTCTCTTTTTGAGGTTTAAGAATTGACACTCCTGAAGTATTATTGTAGTTGCATGCTAATTTTTTAGGGTTGATGAAGTAAAGTGCTCCTCCTTGTAGCTAAGGGTATGTGGTACTGCTTGTTGTGGAAGTGAAAGATTGAATGGAGTATAAATTTTCAGAACTATCACTAGGACTTTAGATTAAATGCTCGTCAGGAGATCAGCAGCAGGAAGGGTGTTAACATAAGATATTTTGATTGTTATTTGTTTTTAGTTTTGAGAGGGAATTAGTGAATAGAAGGAAGTGATTCTTTTCAGTTCTCTTTTGTATATATTCATATATTAGGATCCCATCATGCAGCCAAGCTTTAGTGAAGCTATTTAGCTTGGAACTTCTCTGGCATTTCATTTATGTAAGTATATGAAACTATAAGGTATTTGCAAGTGAAAAAAAAAAAGTGCCAAGCTAAAGACAGGAAGGGAATCCAAAATATGTGTATGGATCTTTCCTTAATACCAAGAATCATGGACCTTAATAATGTCTATTGAGATGAATTCAGCTATATGTCCAAGTATTAGGTGTGTTTCTATTGATGATGTATGGCTTCAAATTTTGCTTTGGGTTGTTTTGAACTTGAACTAACAACAATAACTTTCCCCAACTGCAGAAATGTTTATGGGCTATGAAGAAGTAGATGGAGATGATGATATAAGAGAGGAGTTTCCATGCCCATTCTGTTCTGAATACTTTGATATTGTTGGGTTGTGTTGTCACATTGATGATGAGCATCCAGTGGAGGCAAAGAATGGGGTATCTCTTTTCTTACCTATTGGAGCTGATTACCATAGGTTACCATAGTTTGAGTTTGATATATCTTGTCCCATAAGATTTCTTCACTTTTTAGCAACTATATGCCTGAAATGTCCAAGCTGTTGCATTTCACTGTGTAAATGAAGTACTTCATATATCCTTTTAGTGGCCTCTTACTCTTTCTGTAAAAGTAATAATATCTAATTGGTGCTGGTTTAGGTCAACTAAATGCTGCCTGCTTGGGCTTTAGCTGAGCGTAAAAGAGATTCACATGTCTTATTGGCATTCAAGTTTTTACTAGGGTTCTAGAATATGGACTAGGTTTGGTTTCCATTTTCCAGAACATGAGTAGTCAGTGATTTGTTTAATTTAGATTAGTGGACATTTGTATTTGCCGGATGATGACTTCTGTTTCTTCTGCGTCGGAGGGAACCAATGAAGCTTGCCTTTATCTGTTGATGAGATCTTATTGAATATTTTTTTTCTCACAATGGTGCTTTTCTTTTGCAGGTTTGTCCTGTTTGTGCATTGAGGGTGGGGGTTGATATGGTTGCGCACATAACTCTACAACATGGAAACATATTCAAGATATCCTTTTGCCTGAGTTTTGGCTTTAGAAGGACCATTTCTATGATTTTGCATATATGTAAAAACTTACTATTTTAAATCTTAAGTGATATGACATTTCATAGTTCATTTTATGAATTCGTAAGTGGTGCACTCCTTAGAGATTTTTCATATTAAACTTCTTTTGTTTGTCTGTCTGCATTTTTCATGGCTGTTGCGTACCTGGGATGTACACTGTCAACACCAGTGTGTATATTAAGATGAAAATTATTGAGTTTGTTTTGTCTAGTTGTTGGTATGAGGCTAGAAGTCAAACCTTCAATTACCTTCATTTTGTTTCGAGGTTGAGCTTCTTTCCTAGAAAGCTAAGGTGGTTTTCATTTTTATGTACTCTAGCTTCAATGTTTCTTTAAGAAGTGTTACTATCATTTCAAGTAGTTTTCTATGTTAATATGGTATGTTGTGCACCAACCGGTCTCTTTTGGGCCTTTGTCGTTGTGATCCTAAGTTTAGTTTGTAAGGCTTTTTCTATATTGAAGTTAACTTATATTGGCCACTCCATTGGATTCCTTAACAATAGCTTACATGCAGCGGAAAAGGAAATCACGTAAAAGTGGGCATCACTCGACTCTTTCTTTGTTGCGGAAAGAACTACGTGAAGGAAATTTACACTCTCTTTTGGGGGGTTCCTGCATAATGTCGTCGTCCAATTCTGCACCTGATCCATTATTGTCTTCATTCATTTTACCTATGGCTGATGATTTTACAAGTTCTCAGCCGTCTTTTTCCACTGAAATAAGCTCAGCAAAGAAAAGTGCAATTGAGTATGTTTCAGAAAGGTATGCAACCCAGTTCTTGTGTTCTTTTTTTCTTCCTTAGTGTTTTTCTTAGCCTTGTATGCACCATCTATCTGTGAAAACCATGGAGTTGTACTTTCCACCTTACCAAAATTTCTGGTGCTTAACTTTCGATGGAATCGCCAATTATGGCTAGCTAGCTTCATTGGTTAAATAGTTTAGGGTGCAGAAAGTACAATTCCATATGCATGCTTGCTCATTAAGTTGCAAAGTTATATGCTTTATTTCTCCTGTTCTCGTAGTAGAAATATGACAGTTATTAATCTGCGCTTATAGGCCACTTTTACAGCTTGCACAAACACACTCATTTCTTTATATTGCTCAAGGCTCATAAGAGAGCTTGCTGAAAAATAGAAACTGAATCAAGGACTCTGAAATAAGTGGCGATTTCTGCCAGCACTAAAAAGGTTGCAAACACGATTGAACGCTTTCCTCCTATTTTTGTTTTTCTTGTAATGAGGAAAGGGTGGAATCTACTGTTGATATATTCTTACCCATGAGAAGGGTCTCTGCTGTACTGCATCCCCGTCGTATTCTTCCTCCACATAGTTTTGGAGGATTGATTTTATTTCCGCTCTCGTTGGAGTGGCTTATCTTTTTATAGTCAAGTCCTGCTTCTCGTTGCTACTAGTTAGAATATAGTACACCTAATTTTGAATCGTACATCTCATAATTTGTTTGGCATCTTATCCGGTGCTTAATGCTGTGGTTTCTTCTCGTTTTTTTATGACAGGAAAATGAAGTCAACTCCTCTGTCCCTCAAGGACCACGAAGAGAACACCAAAAGGAGTGAATTTGTGCAAGGGCTGTTGTTGTCTACCATTCTGGATGATATTTTATAAAGAGCAGGCGTACTGGCTGCATCGGTCGTGGGTGCCGATTTTGCAGCTATGACCGCAATCTATGGTTTATTTTGTATTTTGTAGTGTATGCCAATGTATTAAATGAGGAGTGTTGAATAAGGTGTAGGAGTGAGTGTAAGCTATGTTGTTGCATGTGAGCTTTAGTTGTTGGACCTGTATCATTCCCACTTTCAGGCCACGATCAAATGAAATAGCAAAAATTATACTTTCTTCTCTCTTTCCACTCTCTCTCACTCTCTGGCTTCTATTGAATGCATGCTAAGAATCAAAATCGATAAGATTGATTATGAGACTTGTAGTGGTATTGAATTAACTAAGAACTCAGACATGGTTGACAATTAGGCAGACCGTAAAGATGGTCGAATCTCATTCTTAGGTTTGAGTTTAGAGAATGAAGAAACAACACTAGTACTGTCAGGGCCTTCTTCCGGGTCTAATAATGCTCGAATGAAATGAGAAGCATCATTGCCTTTCAAAAGTACATTCTGAGCATCTCTTACCCGGCCATCGGCAGGGAAATTGGCAACTGTTTTGATGGCCACTCAAAGGGACTGGCGAGTCTGGTCTCAATGATGGGTTCGGCAACAATGGTGTTAGAAATGGAGGTGGGACTGTCTTTCACAAAAAATCTATAAGCAACTGTTCTTTTGCTTTCAAAGTTTTAGCATAGTTTTGAGGGGAAATGTTAGTACAAGATTACTTCTATAATCTCATCTCAGCGCGTCCAACTGTACCGCCTAAGTCAATAGATTGAACATGTCGTTCTAGACTTTATGTCAAACTCTTTCGGCACAAAATCATATCATCAACCATTAGCTTAGGCAATTCATCTCGTAAGATGGAACACCGAGTTCACTATATCAATACTCAAGCAGAAATCATGGAAGTTGAAAATGAATTATCCAAAGATAACTGACACAACCGCCTTTTTGCCTCTACAAAAGGGGTTTGATAGAAAGGAACAGTGGAAATTTTACTCAAAATAACAAAAACAAGAATACCCAATTGAGTAGTGAGTACTTTAGCTTCATTTATTTATTAATAGAAAGTACTATATAGGTCGACCAACCAACCAAGAATGGGTAAAGTTAGCTTCATTTATTTATTAATAGAAAGTACTATATAGGTCGACCAACCAACCAAGAATTGGTAAAGTTTAACCAGCAGCTTGTCATGATCAAACCTCAATCAACATGCTGGTTTGTCTCCACTGTCTATTTACTCAAGTACAACCACTCAAACTACCACTTCTTTTTTTAAGAGACGGAGGTAGGACTCGAACTCGAAACGAAAACCGTAGGGACAGATGGGAAAGCAATGCAATATGAAGCAATACAAACTGTTCAGCTGAAATCCAAAAGTTATCATGCAAGCAAAGTAGGGTAAGAGGAGGCACGCATTTTCAAACTGCTTTTCTAACAAATAGACTGCAAAGGGAAACACTAACAACATCAATATGAAAGTGTCAGTCTAAACAATCGAGTGTTGTTATCGAACAAGAATAGAGCCTTTTTTAAGGTCAATATCAGTGAAATTATACTATGAACAAGTTAACCATAAATGTTTTGTCTAACTCCTAACAAAAAAGGGAGTGCAAAATGACACTCCCATTATCAAATTCTATAGACCTAAACTCAACCACTGAGGCATGCGGGTGTCCTTGATAGTCTTGACTACATCCCTTACGAAAGAATCAAAACAAGATACACAATACCCTTTCATCATACTAGTCTGTCCAGCAGCCACTCTATCAAGATGGGGGCAAATGGATGGAGGGTGCACTACGTGAACTTCGCTCCTCTTATGTTCGAAGCCACAAGCAGCTAAGATGGTATGCGTAGAACTCCTTGCAATATCCTTGAAAGTATCAGGGTCTGCATCATAAGTATCAAAGAAAATTTTGAGCAGTTCCATAACATGATAAAATTCGTTCACCATAGCTACCAATGCATCTACTTTTTTTTTTGTTGTTGCTCTGGAGAGATATATAAATCTATATTCATAATCAATACTCACAACATAACTATGACTATCAGAATACTACATCATAAAAATCACTTCTACAAAAATTAAAGCTAGCAAGTAAAACTACTTAAAGCTGAAAAGTGAGAGTATCTTTTACCTAATTCAACATCATAGGACAAGCTTTGCAGGTGATTTTTAACCATTGATTGCAATTGTTCCTTTACTGCATAGAACTGACCCTCTTCTCTACCTCTGTAAGGGGACAAATTACCATCAGATCCAATGTTTGACCTGCTGTTGTGCTGATGCAATCGCTCAAAACCAGCCAAAGTGCTGTTCCCATTGAATTCAGGCCACAATGTCAGATTTCCAGCCTGGTCAGCAGTTCTGAAAGTTGAATCCTGAATAACTTGTCCACTCGATTGGCTTGGTCTCAAAGAAATAGAATCCCTATTTTGTATCGAGGAAGAGGGATGGTCAGTAGCCTGTATTCTCTCATCAAGGAATGTACTCTGTAAAGTCCCCATTTCTTGTGCCCTTGAGTTTCGAATGAACATTTCTCCACCCAGGGCAGTTTGAGAGTCATTGCGCATATTGGCAGCTGAAAACGCATCAACTCTACCCAGTACTGGATGCATCCTACTACTAGAAATGAGATTTTGTATATGACGATGTAACTGCCTTCTCATCGACAGAGTTGGTGCCCCGGCTCCAGAAACTGGAGAAGCTGCCTGAACATCTCCATTTGGGAATCTAGGAGATGACAGATTCCCAAATCCTTGAGCAAATGCCATATGAGGGGAAGACTCTGAAATGGGGTCCAAACCATCAGAATTTCCAATGGGCTGGGGTCTGATAAACACATTGGTTGTTGACCTTTGATCGGGTGAAGGATCTTGAGCCAGGGTACTTGAGGATCCAAGAGCAACAGGTATGCAATCATTGCAGTACCAATTGCCTTCTGGTACTTGCCGCCCGAGACCTACGCAAAAGGTGTGTGCAGGTGAATCACAGAGATCACAGAGTAACATGAGGCCATCATCTCCACCTTCATGGCATTCTGTACAAATCACATTCTCATATGGATCAATAAAGCTTCTGATTTCTTCCTCAGACATTTGATAAACCTATATAAAGCAATAACCCAGTACAATACATAAAATAAGTGAGAAAGTAAACAAAAGATAGAAAGTAAGAATAAAAAAATAAGGGAAAAGGAATTGGACCTGATCACGCTTGGGGACTTCAAACACCAAACTTCTCTGATCAAGTCCCACCGTAGATCTTCCATTTTTAGTGATTGTCATAAATCTCTGTTTGCAGAGAGGGCAACGAGATTCGACTTTAGACCATTCCATTATGCAAGTGAAACAGAAATAATGACTGCAGCAATCCAGTGTTCCCCTCAATCTTCTTTTGTCTTCTTCAGAAAGACAAATTCCACATACCTGCTTCCCTACCTCGGATTGTACTTCTTTCACCTTCTCCTTACCCTTTCTTCCCAAGGATTTTGTCTGCTGGAGTAAATCCTCATCACCGTGTATGTTCTTCACAGATGATGAACCCCTCAAACTACTCTTCAAACCTCCACACAATTCACTGGCCTCCTTCACCTGTTCTTTCTCTTCCTCAGAGATGGTATAATCACAATCGGATGATGCAGATGGCATAAAATCTGAATCTGAACAAATTGCGGATTTCCTCCTTCTCACACTTGAGTGTTTCTTGCTTTTCTGTTTCACAACCGGGCTACTGTCGACAAAATCACCACAATCTTCATCATCATCTAAAAACTTCTCTTTCTTCCTCAGCCTACGCTTGGTCCTTGCTCTCTTTGTAGAGGGGTTCTTCGAAATCCTAGATTCTCTTCTCCTTTTTCGATATCTTTTAGAGCCCCTTTCCTTCCTTCTACCCTTCACCAGTTTCACCTTTTTATTCTTCTTCCTTGCAGTCACTTCTTCATCTTCATCTTCATCTTCACCGAAGCAATCATCTTCATCTAAACAATCATCTTCATCAGGGGCGAATTCCTCATCCTCATCCTCATCCTCATCAACATCCTCATCTTCATCATTGTCATCATTAACATAATCTTCATCATCATCTTCATCATCATCCTCTTCTTCACAAGATACCCTTTTCCTCTTCTGTGATATTTTACCCCTAGTTTTCCTATCCCCTAGAGAACACCTTTTCTTTTTCGGTATATCAACCTTCCTAAACTTCTCCACCACCTCCTCCTCCTCCTCCTCCTCCTCATGTTCAACAAAATCATCGAAACTCTCCTCAGATGCATACCTTTCTAACGAAATCCCCAAATCTTCTGAATCATCCTCAGACACAATTTCCTCATTCTCAACCACATAATCCTCATCCGAATCATCTGAACCCTTATCCTTTGACCTTCCCCTTTGCTTGAGACTTCTCTTAAAATCAGCCTCCCCTCCCCTCCCCATCTATCTATCCACAACCTCCCACACAGCAAGCACAACAACCCAAGTACTAAACCACAACCTTCGCCCCAATAAATACCATAACAAAATATTCTTAAACTCCCACAGCTAAAACAAATCAAATCCCCTAAATATTCTTCAATTACTCATATAGGTAATCCCTTATATGTAATAAAAACAAAAACCCTGCAAGGACTATTCACCAATAGCTTAGCATAACCGATCTATGGTACCATGCAAAACAGCAGAACCCACAAAAACGAGCAATATCAAGATCACCTAAACCCCAGATTCTCATCCCTGTCCTCTTATAAATGCTTCAAATCAACCGAAAACCCCAAATCCCCCACCATTAAAATTACCGTTACATTCAATTTCTTAAAAAAACCGAGAGAAAGAGGAACGTATAATTATTAATCATTCAAATCACTCCTCTTAACGCTAAAATCAACGAAAGAAGTAAGAAATCAAACCCTTAATTTGCACTTAAATCATCTGTACACACATACCTAGAGAGAGAAGGAGAGATGAATCGGTACTTGAGGGGAGAGGGAGAGAGAGAGAAAGATAGAGAGAGAGAGGGATGTATCGGCGAAATTTAGAAAATGCTTTTTTCTTTTATTCTTACCGTTTCGGTTGGTGTTTCTGTTCTGTATCTGACCGTCACTTGTCATTTTAGTAGGTACAAAAGACGGGTGGAAAAGAGAGGGACTGTAGTTTTTGTAGCATATTTTTTTTTTTTTTTTTTTTATTTTTTTTTTATTTTTAGTATAGAGAAACAAATACTATTTCACATTAAAGAATACAGTATACAGTAACTATAAAATAATGATTACTATTAGTAGTTTTTCAACAACAACAAAATGAAAAATTAATTTCCCTGCCTCACGTAAATTATTTTTATTCTAACACTTCCTAAAAATTAAAACGATTCTAATAAAATGAGAGGGTGACGTTGTGCATACTCTTACTAACTTTTGTACTAAAAAATACTCTTGTCATCTTCGCATTTTATTTATTTAAATAAACATAGTAATACTATAACTTAAATAGAAAGAATAAATTCTAATTATTTTTTGACGCATTTGTTAGTACAATTTTACTAGTAAAATAATTAGTATCTTAAGTTTTTTTCTTTAAATTGCTTAAGATTTTACATCATTATTTTTTGTCTTGTATTTTTGGCCTATTTCTTATTATTTCGGATATAAAATTATTTCGTTCGAGTTTTGTTAGGTTTGAAAATGCGTTATTATTATTGTATTTTTTTTAGAGAAAATTATATTGTCATTATTATCTTAAATTATTGGATTTATTTTATGAATGTTAAAACTTTTTTTTCCCACGCGAATTTGGCACCTTAACTTTCCAAATGAAATGAAAGTACGAAAGTGTAGTCTTGTACGGTAGATAACAAGGGTCATCATTGTTTCTACCGTGCGTTGTACTGATTAGTAAATAATTAAATACTCACACCTCTTTACAAAGATGAAATTTAAAAAATTTAAATTTGAATTTTACGTTTAAAATATTATCAGTCCCGCCGGACATTCCCACCCCAAACTGTGACATACTATTACCGTAATATTTTGCTATTACACTGTAACATATACCGGCTTTACCAACACGTGACTAAACTCTTATTTTGCTTTATAATTTAATTTAATTATCACCCAAATCTCTCTCCAAAATCTTTTTTTCATAGATATAATAAATTTTAAGTTTGGGTTTGAATCTTTATTGATATCGTTGTCACGTAAAATAATCAATGAGTTACATATCTAATGACTTATTAAATATTATATAATTAAATTACAAATTTTTAATGTGTTTGTGTGTAAGATAAATCGTAACTATTTACGAACCGTGTTTAATTGATAATCAAGGTGACCTCTATAATCTAGTAGTAAGCTTATATGCTTTGTTACAAAAAGTAGTGAACCGGCACAATATCTATTTTTCACAAGCAAGCAAGCAAGCCATTCAATTTCTAAATGACACGTCGTTCGTTGTAGTATGAGGGAGTTGAATTGAGTCAGTTGACTACTACAGTGTCAGTATAATTAATTAAGGTACTACACAAGTAATTAATTAAACTATATAAACACAATTTACAAAAGGTTGTTAATTGGTAACATATTTACGATTCGTTTAGCACTAAAAATGTATTTTGCGTAAATGAGAAATTGACTCATTAAGCGGAAGCGAGAATCACGCACTTCGTCACTAAAGCGACCAAGAGTTATTCTCGCTCTCTCCTTACGCCCGAGAGAAGTGAGAATGAGTAGTCTTGCTCCCTCGCAAAGCACAAGGGAAGTGAGTCGAATCACTTAGCATAAGAAAAACGAGCTCAAGCGTGCGCCTAGGCCTTGAAAGCGAGTAATAAGCCAGCGAAGTACACCCAGAGCAAGCGAAGGGCTAGAAGGCGCTTCGTGTTCAGCTTGATTTCCTTTAAACATCAGACTCCTTCACCTACTCTCCAACCACTCTTGCAGGCCAAGTATAAAGTCATTTAAGACCCCTGCAAAAAGGAGTCGACTCTCATTAAATGCACCTAAAAAACAGACATTCTCTTTTGGCCTAAGAAAGAGAATCAGGGTCGTTAGGAGCATTAAATGAGTCTTGAAGTACAAGATATTATCAAAGAAAAAATGACGCTCATGTCCCCAAAAACTAAATTTTGGGTTTATATCATTTTTTAGACATAACCAAGTGAACGATCATAAATACACTCAACCACAACATTCACTCCGAATTTACTACATTTCAATCAACATCTTAATCATTCAATCCTAATCTCATTAATCACATTCCATAGAGTCATTAAACACTTCACCTACCCTTTCATGGAGTGCTTATCACAAGGGCAAACCCTTGTGACCCTTGTGGGTCGCTTCTCAGATCGCGAAAGAGAGCTCCACGTCAAGATTTAAGAACAAAACCAAGTCACTAGTCACACTATTACCACCCTTAAACACATACCCCTACGTAAAATATTATCATTAATGTATATATATATATAGGTAGAATTAATATTCATATAATGTGACTATATATAAAAGTTTTTTATTCAGCTAGATACATATATTTACAAATGGGTAACTAAATTGCACACCTATTTACTTGCACATTTGGATGCAACAATTAGGGTGTACACGGGCCGGTTCGGTCTGGTTTTTAGGCTAGAATCGGACCTAATTGGAAATTAACGGTTCTAGTTGGGATAGAACCAGACCAAACCCAAAAGTTACGGTTCAGTTCGGTTCAGTTCTAATTTTTCGGTTCGGACCTGGTCGGTTCTAGTTTTGGCCTTTTTTTTAAAAAAAAATCTATTTAAAATTTTAAATAAACTC
>NBIL01074013.1:0-11281 GCA_002752925.1 Viola pubescens var. scabriuscula | reverse complement strand
TAAAAGTGGGAAGCATGAGTTTAACCTACATGGTCCTCAGCCTTGCAAGTGAAGGTAGAATCAGGCCAACACCAGCATGAAATAAGCAGAACAGAAACACTAAGAATCCAATCTACTACAATCAACAGATGATCCATGTAAATATACAAATCGTTCAGCTGATACAACAACCAGAAAAGTTATATTTTCTCCATTCCACATATACACAGCATTGTTACCTGATAATCATAAGCCACTATTGACAAGGCAAGTCCTAGTGCGACGAATATATACACTAGGCAATCCTCAATCCGAAAAGAAGGTGAACCACTCAACACCCAAGGGAATAATGTGCTTCCCAGCATTCTTGCACCCAGCAAGCACGGATATATCAACCCTAGATGTACTTCTCGTCCGTCAGCCTAAAGTCACATGAAGTAAAATATTTATGGTTTTTGCTGCTCACAACAACCATGCTGGCATATAGAAATGTTCTTCTAACCTAGAGATGATAGATATGCACTTATGGCATAGTATCATTCCCAAATTTTCTAAATATATACAAGATGAATTAAGATATGATTGTTATGGAAAGAGCAGCCCCTTCTATTTAAAGGTTCGCAGCTAACTTCAACATTTAAAAGCCCATAAACAACAACAGATACAAAAGTATTTATTGCTACTTCACGTTTACAATAAATATAAACTTCCTTCCTCTACCTCGACCAGCACATGATATCTGATTTACCGTAAGAATTAAATTTCTCTGGAAACTCTTTTTCCTTCAAATGTTGGTTCAAATGGGTAACAGGTTCAATAAGTAGACAATGTTACCTGGTGACTCAAACTGGATCTACACATTTTTAGTATTCACAAGGTTATGGTGAACTAGCATTTCAGACTTTACCAAATTTCAAGCAAAACTGAAGCTAAATGATCATAAAAACATGAGCATACCACCAATGTAGGAGCCCATAGAATCCAGAAGACTCCAATGGAGAACTGAAGGCAAGTGTGTGCAAAGCCCAATAGTCCTATACGTTTATCTGTTCATTGAAGATGTCCACAGTCAGAGTCCACAGATCAGCTCCCAGAATTACAGCTAAAAACCACATAAAAATGCTGAGCCTAGTTCAATAATAAATAAATAAATGCTGAGCTTAGAAGTTTTCATTCCCTTCAGTGAAAGCAAAGAAGAAATGAGTAATTTTACAATAAAAGATCAGCGACAAGAATAAAAGTCTTACCACTTAAGAGACTCATGTAAGACAGCTTATAATCCCTAGTTGCAGTAGTTTGAGTAGTTTCTTTCCACCCTTTACTAACAAGGACAATGCCTATTATGGCAAATACTATAGCTGCACTGGAAGAAGATGAAACCCATGAAATCCTTTTTTCCACACTACCAACCATCAGCCAGTTCACAAGCATTTGGCTTCCAATAGATGCTGCTGCCTCAAAAAAACTCATCAACCAAAACATATCACTCAAGGCATCTGGTCTGTGCGCTTGCTACAGAACGAAAACACAAAAGTTCTTCTATCATTACTCATCCAGAAAAATCAAAAAAAAATTGAACACAGCAATGAACTATTGAACAATTTATTAATACAGCAAACCTTTTCATTCTCAACGACCACCCATGCCTCATAACTGAAGGAGAATATCGAAGTAGCAAGAGACAAGCACATGCTCGCTAGCCACACGCTGTGGCCAAATGTAATCCTCTTCCATATTGCAACAAAAAGATGTAAGACCCAAAACACCAAACAAGCTCTCTTATGCCCTCTGCAAAGCAGGAAAATAAATAGAGTTTCTATATAAGTAACTTAAACTAACACACATTCAGCAGTTTCACCAGAAATATAGCGACGAGCATGGCTTACATTAGATCAGAAAGCATTCCCAGCACAGTCCCAAAGAGAAGCGCGGATCCATAACAGACACAGAGTGACGTCAGCATTAGATCTTTACTGAATGGAGAGGAAGCGAATTCAAATTCTCCATACACCGACCAGATTCCTTCTGTAACTGTAAAACACAAAGAAAGCAATACGTAATGTAATTGGAAAACTGATTAAAGTAATCAGAAGAAATGATTAAAACAGTGGGATGACAGACCTGAGGCGAGAGAGTAGAGGAGGAGGAAGCGAAGGTGGAAGCTGTGAGACGGAGGGTGGTCGAACGGAGAAGAGGAGGAGGACTTGGTAGCGGCGGCGGCGGGTTTGGTGAGGTGAGAGAAGAGAGTGATGGAGAGGAATGAGGAAACGAAGAGAAAGAGGGGAAGGGAGGGGCTTGGTTCCCAAACGGAAGTTTCGATCACCACTCCCATTTTGGATCTCGATCGGAGACGGAGACGGAGACGGTGAGGATGCGAGGGATTAGATCGCTTATGTGAGTGTCGTTAGTATTTCACTTTTCAAAATGCATACTCCTCTGCATATTAGATTTCTTTTTTTCTTGTTTTTGAAATTTTAAATATTACACATTATTTGTAAATAGATGATTAGTTTTTTAGTTTCATCTCTCAATCTCGTACCTCCCATGAACGGTATATCACATCTCAATAATAAAAAATAAACGAAAAAATTATTGAATACTTATAAATTTGTATGTGTATATATATAACCGAAATCGGTATTGACAATTTTTTTATTTCCGAAGAAAATAATTTCGGTTTTGAATATTTTTTTTATTTTTGGAGAGAAAAATAATCTGGTCTGGACGGACTGAAAAATGTTAATTACATTGTTCCTTTTGGGTGGGTGCCGGTGGCGCGAATTTGAAGTTTAAGAGCGTTTAATACGACATTAATAATTTAAAATTCACAACATAATTGACATGTGTCGTCCACAATGCAAGTAACAGAGAAATGGAAAAAATAAGAAGAAATAATCACTGTAAACCTGAAATTAATTTCTACTCAAAGAATAAAATAATATCTACTCAAATCCAATAAAACTAAAATCCTTGTGGTAGTTCTTAATCTTAGTGGCACAGAAGAACTGTTACCACCATCTGAAGAAGAAACCATACTACTGGCCCTGGAATTTTTGAATCTTCAAACCTAATCCTTCCTTCATTCGCTAAATTTGAAGCTCCAACTTTCCTGAATGCAAAACAAAAAAAACAAAAAAAATTGGAAGCATTTGCGTATCGATCAGAATTCAGACATTTTCGGAGAATGCACCATCAGTATGATGTGTTCTTGTAAGGTTTCGCTGAAAAAGAAACATCATCTGAATTTTTTCCTGGTTAGCAGTTTCAAAAAAATGCTTCTCCATCAGGAATTATCAAGCATTCATTTCATATTTGATTAGTTAAATTCTTGATCATGTCTGCCAAAGATTTTTCGCACGAGAACATCGAATCTTATACAAATACAAGGTTGCATACCTGTTTCAAGGGATTGGGACCTGCATCGAAACCTTGAGTATGATCAATTGCTTCTTCAGGATTCCTGCATGAGC
Source organism: Viola pubescens var. scabriuscula (assembly GCA_002752925.1). NCBI lineage: Eukaryota > Viridiplantae > Streptophyta > Magnoliopsida > Malpighiales > Violaceae > Viola > Viola pubescens. The sequence goes on along the minus strand of NBIL01074013.1, from coordinate 7,832 downwards.
TGACAAGTTGATAAGAAGACATTTCAAGAATCAAAAGAGGGACATTAATAGGAATTCACTACTAATATTAGTTATCACCTCTCATCTAGACCACCTAGCTGCTGGCTTTCTGAATTTGTCATGGAATAGGATTCTAGCTTCTCCCTAGATTCTTCACCATCTGCAATGTTGTCCTGATCATCAACTTCCTGTAACAAGATAAAGAAAAGAGCTTCGTTGTGGAAAGCAGTCTATCAACAAACACATCCTTCAAGAGCAAAGGAAATCATTCACTACCTGAGAATCGTCTTTCATCCATTCTGGAAACAGTGTTGTAACAAGATTCATGTACTGCTCCATCGCGTCCTCCGGCCTCATATTCCCCAGCTTCTGCCAAGCATTCCTATGAAAACCCCATAAGTTTCACATCATTATTCAATTCATCCATAAAAACCTCAAAAACTGTATAAAAACCTCAAAAACTGTCCATTACTGACTAATTCCGTCGTTTCCAGTTAGGAAATGTCAGGGGAAGCTATCAGAGTTGGAAACTCATTTGATAGCTTTAGATCATATTTGATACTCTTTATAATCCAAACCACAGTTGTATTAATTGGGTTGACCATAGCTAAGAGAAGCCTCGTTGTTTACGAGGATATGCTCTTCGCTTAGCATAGTAGAGTTTGAATCTCCACCCATTCTCACCTAGAATTGCATTGAACTTTAGAAAGTTATTAACTTTTGGAGTTTATTATACAAAGTGGATTGCTCATCACAAAACCCAGAAAGTAATTTCCATTTATATTCAGTTTGAGGTGGAAACTAGAAACCATTTACTTCTCTTCTCTACTGATTAATCGCGTAGTAGGTTAGGTATACCTAAGTTATCTTAGATCACCAGAAATATCTCCTTCTACCAAAATGTAAACCAGTTTCTGATTCATAAAAAAGGAGTCCAAGGAGTTAGAAAACTGTCCCTTTCACTCATTTCCTCCAAGTTTAAAAAAGAAAATGTACTTTATTTTTTTTAATTCCTCTTGTTGTTCATGTGTCTATTCCCCCAACTTCAATCCTTATCTTGTCAATTTCATTTTTAGCTAAATACACTCTTCAAACCTTGATGGAGATCTAACACACTTCCTTTCATGTGCCGCTGTCGTTACTTGCAACACATTGCTAATTCAACACATCATAGAATTTGCAATTACCTCAATTTCAACTAATGTATCTACATTATTGTCACTAACTAGGAAATGTGTAAGTTTCGCATGTCGATGGATCGAAGAGAACTATTTACCAGAAACAAGAACAAGGAAGTGAACAAAATCATAATATAGGATGATAATATATCAGCAAGTAACAGAACAAAAATAACAGAGGAAACAGAGGAGGGGTTTCAAATATGTGTACCACTTCGCGCGAGCAGAGAGTCTGAATGCCATTGGCCGGGGAGTATGGCAAGGTCCTTCCATGGAAATCTTGTGGAGACCATACAACTGCAACTTCAAATCACTTCTTAGCTTTGATTTCTTATAAGCATTAGCTTTTGAGCCAACATATGCCACAGCGGAATCAAACCAAGTGTCCAATTCAGTTCTTTCAATTCCTTCCCATTCATCATCTTCATCAAGCAACTCCTCCTTCATACAATCAACCTCCTCAGTAACCTCACTGCATAAAGACTCAATCGTGTCCGGTCCCACTTCTTCTTTCGCCAAATCGATCTCGGTTTCTCCATAACTTACACAAATAAGTCTTTGGTCAACCAAGCTTTCTTGGCATTGATATACAGCAGAAGAAACCACATTGTTACCATGCTCATCAGATACAATTTTCTCTGTAGAATCACCAATCTCCCACTTTTGCAGATCGCAACTTTCAGCAGATACAATTTTCTCTGCTGAACCAGAAAGCTCACAGCTTTTACGCGATCCACAACTTTCAGCAGAGATTTCTTGTAAAGGAATCAACCTTTTCTCTTTCGGCTTGCTGGAGTCATCAACAAGTTGGGTTTTTGAAACGAACCCAGTTTTCCTTTTCGTCTCTGGATTGGATTTGCATCCACGTTTCGCCTTGGTTTTATCTCCTTGTTCTTGATCAGCGGAGATTTCTTGCAAAGCAATCAGCCTTTTCTGTTTCGGGTTGCTGGAGCCATCGAGTTGGGTTTTCGAAACGAAAACAGTTTTCCTTTTCGTCTCTGGATTTGATTTGAATCCACGTTTAGGTCTGGTTTTATCTCCCTGTTCTTGATCATTGGAGATGGGCCGGAAGAGAGAAAGCACAAGGAGGACAGCAATGATAGAATGGCTCAAAACTACTACAAAGGAATAGAGGTAGTAGTAATCCATGTTGGTTTAGCTTTTTTTACAGAGATTGAGGTGAGGAGAGGAAGAGCATGAGTAATTATATCGACAATTGAATTGCAGGGTCAGTGGAGAAGAAGATGAAGAGGAATATTCTTTTCTATTCTATTTTATTTTACTCGGAGGGATTTGTATTCGCCGCAAGCAAAAAACTATTGGCCGTCGGTCCCTTCTTGTAGGGATTGTGTTTGAAAAAGGATACTCTTGCTAAACATGTGTTTTAGTATTTTTTCCTTTCCTACTTGAAGGAAGATACTGCAAAATACTAAAATAGACTTTAGAGATTAAGAACTTAAACTCAAAAAAGGATAGCTTAATGATGTGTACTAGTACCTATTTTTTTTGTTGGTTTTGGAAGGTGACTTATCTGCTAAGAAAATAACAATTACAATAATAATAATAATTACAAGGCAATGCCTGCTATTTCTCATTAGATTTGCTTCAATTTAGAAAACAAATTTTAGGCTCAAAATTCTTAGTATCAAACTCACTAATACATCCCTCTGACCTATCTTAACAAATAATAATACCCTTTTAAACATACCAAGAGTGGTTCATAGCTGCCCCGGTCGCCAGTCGCTACCTATAATTGTAAAGATAAGATTGCAAGATGGGGTTAACACGTCACTCCATCGTATTTAATTTCAACATTTCCGAATAATTCTTTATATTTCTTTATAGTCTTCTAACAGGATACTCTATCTTTTTTCCCTCTTGGTTGTCCTCTTTTCGAGCGAAAAAATTAATAACATTGGAGGACGGCCGGTTTCTTCCGAGACTTCCAAAATATTCTCAAAACTCGAATTCAACATTTCAATCTGTCAACTGCTTAAAATAAGAGTTCTTTTTCTTTAGGGTCTAAAGAAATTATGCCAAGATACTTCGTCAACATTTCTGCGTGGTCCATTTCAGTTCCTTACCAGCAATTCCTGCAAATTTTTCTTGCTGTTATTTTTCCATTTTTGGAGTAATAAAAAAAAGGGAAAAAATGTCTCAAATTTCAACATTCTGAGGAATTCCAAACTCACATTGCGGGTAAATTCTCACCCATACAGAAAAAAAGAACACTATATTGGCAACATGATTCCATTATATACTCAAACAATGTAAGCGCATTGAAGAAGTAAATTATCCATACACATAAGTTGACTGCCCACAAGCAACAAAGAGCAAGCCACTAATGTTTGCAGGGTTGATAATCAATCATAAGCATTGGTACATTATCTCATACGAATCCGTTGAGACTCCAAAGCGCAGACCAGCAAATGGCTACTGTGTCCGCATTCTGCTGCTCTCTGCAGCCCTAACTTGAGAGAAATATGGATGAGCCTGCAAACCAAAAGCATCAATGAGAATGTTGTGTAAGTGCATTAAAAAATAAGGTCCATTATAATCAGAAACCAAAATGAAGACAGGAACATGAAAACATCTCTCAGACTACTAATCAACCCTCAACACCATCACGGTAATACAGGGGGTAAGGACGGTGAATGTGTAATGGCAAGCATAGCAATAAACGGACATCAAAAGCCAGATTATTTTGTGAGAAATTAAAGCTCGGTTGAGGGTGAAGTCGATTTTTGAAAGTGGAGCAAAAGCTTTCATAAAAGGCAAGACACTTAGTTAGATGGGCAAGGACTTCTACAAGAAGCCTCTATAAAGTAGTTTTCCACTCGGTTAGTTGTAGAAGGGTTCACCATACAGGAAGGAGTTATATGGATGGGAGAAGGCTATGCAGTTGAGTATTGACCCCCACACACACCCACATATGCTGGCACATATTGCTAAGAATAATAATATTACCATTGCTTCTCTTGCGGTTAGCCTGTCCTGGTGATCATACCGAAGGAGCTTGTCAAGAAAGTCAATGGCCTGCAAGTCAAAACATGCATCAAAAACATTGAGAACCAACTCTCCTCATAAGACTTTGTAAAATAAGCTAAAAAGAAATTCAAATGTTATAGCATGAGCATAAGAACCTCTGGAGAAACAAGATGCTGATTATCTGCATTAATGAATTTGGACCATGGCTTCCTACTGTGCCTGAAGTAGTACAAAGAAAGAAGTTAATTCATGCTGACCACATGCTAGTAGTTACTGTAATTTTGAACTTCAGCACATCTTTTCATGAAAATATTTTCAAAAAAAAAAGAAAATCCACCGAAGAATGTGATCACAGATTTTCAAACTATACACGAATTAACCAGAAGAATCATAACAAACCTTCCAACAAGGGCATCAAGTTGAGGATCAAGCTCTAGATGATATTTATTCAAATATGCATTTAACTCATCAGTTCCAAGTACCTGAAATCACATCCAAATGAGACCATGGTCAAAGATGTCTGTGTGATTAATGCCTTCATAAATAATAACAAGACTAACAGCAAGCCTGAACATTTTAGAACATGTTACCAAGCAAGAAAATCATTAATACCTTGGCAATTTTGACAAGTTGGTCATGGTTGTCATGGCCGTAAAAAAATGGCTCCTTTCTGAATATCTGCAACAAAGATGCAAATGGCCAAATCAAACTTGAATCCTATACAAAACTACTAAGCAGAGGCACGTGAGTTATTCTCACCATTCCAGCGAACATGCAACCAAGGCTCCACATGTCCAAGGAATAATCGTAGTCCTGCAAATCAACTAAAAGCTCGGGGCCCTTAAAGTATCTGGAAAAAGAAAAGAGACCACATTACGACAATTCCACTACATAACATATCATCACACAAAAATAAGAAAAAGAACACAGAAAGTAAGAGATGTTACGTAGTTAGTTAGTCCAACATTACACAACTAAAGCAGAGACTAAACTAGCCACAATTATAAATAATCGTCCAGATATCTTCAAACCAATACCTCGATGCCACCCGAACATTATACTCCTTGCCAGGATGGTAAAATTCAGCCAAACCCCAGTCAATCAAGCGGAGTTTTCGCAACTCATGATCTATCATGACATTGTGAGGCTTGACATCTCGATGCATTATTCCTTGCGAATGGCAGTAATCTAGTGCCTGCAAAAAGAAATTAACTATATTGGTTCAGGAACCAGGACCTCTAAGAGATTAATTTTACTAATCAACATGCTCCATATTTTCTTGTCAGGGGACAAGTTGAAAGTCATGAGTATTGTAGCCAAAAGAGAAAAAAACCAAAAACTTATTTGCATTGATAGACTAATACCTACGAAAATTAAAACAAATAACAGGAAATAAAAGGAATTATGGATCCATCAACGTGAAAAAAGTATTGATAGGAATCCCCAGGCATAAATTACCTTGAGAAGTTCATAAATGTAGTAGCGTATGTCATAATCAGTCAATGTGGGGTACAAAACTTTGAAGTCTGTACTGTTCACAAACTCGAATATCAAGCTGGGGGTTTTCGAGTGCTGATCTCTGACAATGTCAAGAAGCTTGACAACATTTGGACCACCACAGAGGTTCTGAAGGATTTTTATTTCCCTCTTGATCTGCAGAGAGATCATAGACGAATCATCACTAGGCTTAAGTTTCCCACTAAATTAATATGAACCAGAAAAATAACCCTGAACACACAAAAGAACAAAGAAAACCCACTCATAAAATGTACCTTCTTTTTCTTAACTGGCTTTAGGATCTTGATTATGCACCGTTCATTGCTATTCACATTTATGCCTTCAAAAACCTCACTATACTTACCCCTTCCCACTTTCCGAACAACCTCATAATCATCTTGATCACTGAAAAGAATATAACAAGTTATAAAAGAAAGCAGATAAAGATTTCAATAAAAAAGGTTAAAGAACTTCTTTTTATTCCGGAATATAAAGACTTATTTTAACTTCCCCACAAATCAATATTCCAGTAATTAAGCATGTGGGATTATTTCACAACATGAGTCTGTGTGCTCAAACTTATATTTTCATCTACCAAACACGAACTAATAGTATTTAAATACAACTAAATAGATCCATTATATAAATAACGACCACATCGGGAATAAACAACGTCAGCTTCCGCAATAAACAAATGAGCTACAACAATAACAAATTAGGGTTTCAAAGGGAGACATAATTACCCCCATTGAACAGTGAGCGCCTCGTAATCCCAGTACTCCTTAGGACGTAGAACATTGACATCAGCATAAACTCGCGCTTTCGACATGGATCGCGAGCGATTAGAGTTCGAACCGGGCGAGATCTCGTCGACGATTCGAACGGGGATGGTGTTATCGGTACTCTCGGTTTCCTTGGAGGCGGAGCAAGTGGCTATAGGATTAGGGGTGCGCAGGTTAGGTTGGTGCGCGACGGGCGCACGCAAAGCGAGGAGTGCGCACAGTAAGAGGAAGTGAGGGAGAAGTGGAGGAGGTATAGTCTGTGGCGCAGTAGCAGCAGCACGAGCACCTCTTTTTCTCATGTGCCAGTGCCTCTCTGCATTAAGCCCATAAACGCCAAAAATTTAAAATTAAAATTTAAAATTTAAAAATAAAATAAAATGCGATAATTTGGAAAAAAGCTGCAACTTGCGTTTTGTTGCGTTTTGGATTCTTCATCGTCGCGTTTTGGATGGGGTTTTCAGCTTTTCTTTCGTTTGGGATTCGGTGTACCAAAAATATCTACTAGTTCGAGTTTAAAAAATAAGAAAATTAATAAACATTTGAGTTTTGTACGTGGAAAGTGACCATTGGTGAAGATCGTGTAATATTTTTCTTTTTTTATTTTATTCTAATCTTTTACTTCTTCTCTTATTTGAAGTAATATTAAACCTATCCATCCTTATTCTTATTGGAAAGCGGCAGAGAAAGCATCCACATGAGAAGTGTTTATTAGAAAATATCATCGTTGTAAGAACCGGGTCAGACTAGTTGGACCGATTGAGAAAATTATAATCCGGTTATGAGTCCGGTTTTTACAACCCCTAAAAATCTTATACTTCATTTCACGCTAAAAAAACGCAAACCCATGAACCGTTAACCTGGAGTTGGTTTGACCGATTCTTTTTTTTTTTTTTTTCAATTTTGATTCAATTATTTAACTAAAATTTTGAGATTTTTTTACTTAAATTTAGTATTTTTCTTTTTCTATAATGATTTAGATCTATATTATTTTTTTTTTTTTTAAATAATCATTTATTTTCATATAAATTAACATTTATATGTCAACTTTTAATTCAGTTTATAGTTAATGTATATTAGGGAAATAGATTTTCAAACTTTCCATGCACAGATTAAAAATCTCAAAACTGCCAAATATATATTAATTTAATTGATTTACAATTAATATCTACCGTAGTATTTAATTTTAGGCAACTATTAAATTAGTATTTATTTATGGACATAATCCGGATTTTCTACATATTTAATATATTTTATCAATATAAAAATTTAATATACATTTAATTTAAAAGTATATCATAGCATTATCATTCTAGACTTCATATTTAATTTATTATTTTTTTATAATATGAAAATTGATAAACTTAATTATATTGAATGAAGTTCATTT
>NBIL01073942.1:0-12086 GCA_002752925.1 Viola pubescens var. scabriuscula | reverse complement strand
ATAGTGTACAAACTATATATAGGTGTATACCCATTTGTTTAATTGTAAGAAACATTTATTCTTCATTTGGTTTTACATTGGTCAATAATCCATGGCCAAGAAGAATGACGGTCGTGCAATCCACTCAATCCTGACTTGATCAGGGTTAGAATCAAACAGAAAACACACTAAGAATAATCGCGAGATCAGTTAAATGCAGATATGAAGATTAATAAGAACAATTAGGTCTCATGCAAGCTCATACTCATGCTTAAATGCCTCTACTAAGAACAATAAAATTAGCTACTCATACTCATAATTGAAAGCAATAATAAACTATGAATTAAATTATTAAAAATCCTTCGTTTCCGAATGAACAAAGTATGTAGAAAACAAGAACCAAAAACCAGAGAGAAGCTGTAGCCGAAAAATTCCAAAAGCTGAAGACCCCCCTCAAAAACCTTAGGAGGAAAATATATAGTTCTTTCCTCCTAGGAATCAGCTAAAGCGGAAAAATAAAGGAAAGTAAAATCCCTAAAAACTCTAAATCGTATCTGAATGTATATGAAAACTCTCTTCCTCACAATAGAAGCCTAAAAAGGAAAGACGAAGATTGTTGAGATCCCATCTGTCAAGGAAAGTCTTCTAAGATAAGGATGGCCAAGACGATCATCTTGTCTTGGTCAAGACTCTGCCGAAAATGCATTCGCTCCAAAGCTGTCCAGAATTGGCTTGTTTCTCCTCAAAAGTGTTCTTTCTTTCTCTAAGTCTGTCTCCTGCAATAATCAAAAGATACACACTGAATTCAATAGTGTACTTTTGAAATTACAAGAGAACAAGTGGTAAATCCACTACAATTTAAGCTCAATCAATGCGGATGCGGAAAATCGCGTCGTAGATCTCAAATCAGGACTTGAGGTCGAGAACAGAGCAGTCTGGGGAGAGACCCATCACTACCACGGCCGACGGCGGAGGTGGCTTTGAGGTGGGCTTGTCAACGGCATCTTCGAAGACGGATTGCAGCGGAGGAGGAGGAGGGCGGCGACATTTGAGGATAGGGCAATTTTGTAATCACACGACGCGCACAGTGTTATCTTAATATTTGCGCCAAACGCTTAAACGACATATATTGGGGAATGGAGGGAGTATTACATTACATTAAAAATCTTACTATTATTAGAATTATTTATTTCAATTGAATTATACTATATATAGAAATAAAGATTTAATAAATTGAGACAAATACGTATTATACTAATAATAATTATATTTTAAAATTTAATCACGAAACTAGTTTTTTATAAAATGTTATGCAAGTAAGTACGTGTGTCGGAATATACATGCACATTATTTTTTCAAAAAATAACATTAAAAAAAAATATCGATTAAAAAATAAAAATAAGAACAATAATAGTGATGATGTAATTTACCAACTTGAACATGTTTAAAACTATCATTAAAAGTCAACAAGTAAATTCTTTGCAATACATGTTCAAAATGTATAAATTTACATGTTTCTATACGACAGTCATAGGCCATAAAAAATATTATCACTTATAAATTAACATACAATACCACTATATATTAGTTTTGAGCAATATGTAAATATATGGGGATTCAAATAATGCGGACAATTCCTTTCAAAAAAAAAAATTATACATAAAAGTATATTCTATCCACTTATTGCCGACAACTAAATATTTAAAATTTATATTCTATCCATCTATAATGGATAGTGAATATAAATAATTAGTGGATATGATAGGAGCAAATATTTTCTTTTGTTCGAGCTATTACCATTCCTAATTTACAATTTATAAATATTTCGATAGGAGAAAAACCGAGGTAATTATACATTTTGTTTTTAATTATGTTTCTAATTAATTTTAAAAAAAATTATTAGATTGCATATTTGCTCCTTGGGAGATGGGTGATTTCTCCCCGATTCTTTCCTTTGGAGGTTGTATTGAGTCAATTTGGGGTGCGGGTTATGCTATTGCTATCTTTTGCTTCTTTCCAGGTCGAGGTAATTATTTTCGTTCACTTCTTGTGGGCTTCTTATTTAATTTTAGTTGACAAAAATTTCATGTTATTTTATGTTTTATGAATTTACGTGCTACTAGATTATCCTAAGTTAGTTTCTTTGTTGCTAAGAAATCCAGTCAGAAATAAATTAAGGTTCTACATTTTGCTGTCTATAAAATGAAAGGAAATTGTATGATATAGAAATAGAAGTTTTATTTGGAAAAGCAATTAAAATTAAAAAACGGCGATAAAATTTAATTTCGACAACTAACTAAAATTGACCTCGAAAGATAGATTTTAAATAACTGTTATCCGCTTTAAAGGAATAGAAATAGAAAAATAAATAAATAAAGAAATAGTTTGAATTAAAATTTGCCATCCAATTCCAGATTCCAGTGACCAGTCTCCAGACGGTTCTGACCAAAAATAAAAAAAGTCTCCAGACGCTTAATTAGTTGTATTTTGAGAACAAATTAAGGTGTTTTGCTTCATAATAAATAATTATAATAATAGTAAAACCAACATCTTAATTCATGTTTTATACTTTCCTCTTTCTACAAACGACATCATGGCTCCGAACCACCGTCTCCTTCCTCCTCCTCCCCGCACTCAGTCGTCATCTCTTCCACCAACCGTCACTACCATGGCGTGAGTTCACTTCAGTCAAGCTCAGAATTCTACTTTATTTTAAGAAACTAGGGATTTTTTAGAATGTCAAACGTCTCGGTAGCAGCTGAATGGCAGCTCCTCATCAACCGGTACTACCGGAAACCAGAGCTCTACCAAATGCAATGGAAGCACATGGATTTGGGCCGCAACAAGGTCGCCTGCGCCCCATTCGGCGGTCCCATCGCCGTCATCCGCGACGATTCCAAGATCGTCCAGCTCTACTCCGAATCCGCTCTCCGAAAACTTCGCATCTTCAACTCCTCTGGCGTCCTCCTCGCCGAAACCGTATGGAAGCACCCCGGTGGCCGCCTCATTGCTATGTCGTGGACCGATGATCAAACCCTAATCTGCATCGTCCAGGACGGGACCATCTACCGCTACAACATCCACGCACAGTGCATCGAACCCAGCTTCTCTCTCGCCAATGACTTCCTCCATCAGAGTGTTGTGGAATGTGTTTTCTGGGGGAATGGCGTTGTCTGCCTCACTGACGCTGCCAAGCTGTTTTGTGTGCCCGATTTCAAGGATATCAAGCCTTGTCAGCTGCCTGATTTTGCAACTGCGGCTGGTGAGGTGGAGCAGGGGGAGCTTCCTCACTGCATGGCGGTCATAGAGCCTCAGTACACAATTTCTGGGAATGCAGAGGTGTTACTGGCGCTAGGGAGCGGAATTGCCATTGTGGATGAGGATGAGGTAAGGTTTGTGGATGAGGAGAAGGTACAAGGCCCTGTACAGAAGATTGCTGTTTCCCGGGACGGGAGGTTCTTGGCTTGCTTCATGCATGACGGTAGGCTTGTGGTGATGAGTACTGATTTCAGGGATCTTTTCCAGTACCAATGCGAGTCTGCCCTTCCACCCATCCAGATGGCCTGGTGTGGGTTGGACAGCATCCTGCTCAACTGGGATGACATGCTTTTGATGGTTGGCCCTTCTGAAGATTCTATTTCTTACTTTTATGATGAGCCTGTTATTCTAATCCCTGAATGGGATGGGGTGAGAGTGTTGTCTAACTTCAGTATGGAGTTTGTACAAAGGGTGCCTGATTCTACTGTGTCCATCTTTAAGATTGGAAGTACATCTCCTGCATCCTTATTGTTTGACGCCTTGGATCATTTTGACAGGAGAAGTGCTAAGGTATGCTAATTTACTATCTTATTTTGCTCTGCTTATTTATTCTCTTAGTGAAGCTATGCATTTTTGCTCTCCTAATTTTCTTTTACCAGCTTACATCCATTGCCACATATTTGATCAACTTGTTCTCCAGGCAGATGAAAACTTGAGATTGATTCGCCCGTCCTTGCCTGAGGCTGTTGAAGCCTGCATTGATGCTGCAGGCCATGAATTTGATATTTCCCGCCAGCGGACATTGCTAAGAGCTGCTAGCTATGGCCAAGCCTTTTGCAGGTTTGTTCACTATTACGTTCTGCAGTTTGTGATATCCCTAGGCCTTATATGCATGCAACAAACTTCCTGCTAAGACAGATCTTGGGTATATTCTTAGTAATTTGTTAAAGGAAATTTTAAATGGTATCTGAGATTCTAGATAGGTATTCCCTGGTGTTTCCTGTGCTTGTGTTAAATCATCTATTTTAAATACACTTGATGGTAAAAGCTATCAGTTATCCCATTATAATTTGTTAGGGAACAAATATTACGGGTTGGTTAACCAAAATGCTGTGGATATTAGCTCATGCCTCACAAACAGTTTTGTGAACTCTGGTCTGTTATAATTTTTAAGAGCTCACCTCTCTTTATGTCCTCTCTTATTTGGGGAAATTTTTTATGTAGTCTCTTGTGACACATTTCCTTGGAGTTGAAAAAGAGTTTCAAGGCTTAAACAAATTTTATGGTTTTCTGGACGCAATAATGACAAAATTTAATGAGAGCAGAATTCTTTGCTATGTACCTGTGACCTTTATCATTTGCATAGTATCAATTTGGAGATGGCAATTCTACCTTGTCTTTCTATGGCTCCTCTGTTGTCATTTAGTTGATTTTAACACATAGCAGACACAGCCTTCTGTTATTTTTTATTTTTTTCCCCTGATTCTGGTTCTCGGCATTGATATCCAGTTGGCTTTGGCAGCAATTTTCAACGTGACCGCATCCAAGAGATGTGCAAAACTTTGAGGGTCTTAAATGCTGTACGTGACCCTGAGATTGGTGTCCCTCTGAGCATTGAGCAGTATAAGGTTTTTTCCACTTAATCTTTTCATTCGATGCTGGAACTGCAAACAATTTCTGAAATTTATACTGAACAAACTCTCTTGACCGCAGTTGCTTACTGCACCTGTTCTAGTCAGTCGTTTGATTAATGGCCACCATCATCTTGTTGCACTACGGATATCAGAGTACTGTGGAATGAATCAAGTAAGTTTGAGTCTAAATCACCAATAATATCATTGTTATATTCTATTGGGCTTGGCAGCTATGCTTTTGTGTTCTTACTTCAACCCTTAAGACAAACTTTTCTGCGGTTCCTTGATGAGAAAGTTGGATATTATGTGTTTGGCATGGCATTTTTTCTTGTCTAACTTAGGGCTTAAGGATTTTCAGCATCATCCTTTCTAGGCATTGCCCCAGTTTCCTAGTAGAATAAGACTCCGTTGTGATGGGAACATTACGAAATATTGTTGTTCACCAAAGCCTTAACATACCACTCTAACTTGTGTAATAGATACTACATACCATCGCATTGCACAAAACTCTAAATTTGCTTGAATTAATTCCCAAGTGACTAATTCATTGGGGCCCAATTTGCTTCTTATTTGATAAAGTTTCCACTGTGTTGTTGCACTTGCCAATGGAAATTAATGATTTAACAGTTTAATAAGAAATATCAGATTGAATAGCATTTTTTTTTAATCTTGGGTCCATTTCTCTAAAGTAATTCACTTTGCAAGTGCAGATTTCACACACATTAGTCAATGCACGACAATGTTAACCCTGGACTCGCAGGGTTATAATTGGAATTGTAGACTTTTTGTTTGTGTGAGTTTGTTTAGATTTTATATTACAGTTATAACTTAGGAACATCTGTGGTGTAGCACTGTAGAAGGCAATTTAGGTAAAGCTGGAAATGTTTTTGGTACTTGTGATAGTCCCTCCTAAAGTAGCATAAGCATCTGGCAAGCCTCCGTTTCTCATGTCCTAGTAACACGGCTCCTCTGTGGTTTCTTAACAAAAGTAGATGGTTCTATCTGTGCCAGATGGTTACAGTATAGGCTTTGCGATTCTTTCTCTCTCTCTTTTAAGAAGGTTCTATGTTTTTTTTAATCTTTCAGCCACCAAATTGAAAATCGGAATGTAAATACCCTGTGTAGATTAGCCCTTGACAAATTTATGTTTCTAGGAAGACAATTCACTTTCACATTATTCATTCCGTCCACATTAACTCTTATAGGTGGAATCCTTGTTGCTTCAACATGTTGACATATTTCCTGGCTGGAGTAGATTATTTACTGACACTTTATCTGGTTACGATCTTCTCTGCTTCATATAGGAGGTGGTAGTAATGCACTGGGCATGTGCAAAGATGGACGCCTCTTTAGCAATTCCTGATGCAGCTCTCCTGGAAATCCTACTGGATAAGGTTTGTGCCTCCTTTGGTAGTCTAGGTTATCCTTGTTGATTCTGAAGTCAATTACATCTTGAATTTTGATGCAGGTTGTTGTAATTTCTGCCCTTTCCCTTTATTTTTCAGATATTGTTTTACAATGCTTTATTCTGACCCACCAGCTCTTTTAATGCTTCGTTTGCAGCTGAAGTTATGCAAGACAATATCCTATGCAGCGGTTGCCGCTCATGCAGATAAGAGTGGTCGAAGGAAATTGGCTGCTATGCTGGTTGAACATGAACCTCGCTCCTCCAAGCAGGTTTTCTTTTCCTTTCTAATTTTATTTTCATTGTTAGCATTAGTATTATCCTTTGGAAGTGAGAGTGACAACTATGCTTCCATAGCTTGATATATTGATTGTGATTCTTTCACTTTAGGTTCCTCTTCTGTTAAGCATTGGGGAGGAAGATACAGCTTTGGCGAAGGCAAGTGAAAGTGGTGATACTGACCTTGTTTACCTTGTTCTGTTTCATATCTGGCAAAAGGTATTACCTTTTTCTATAGATATTTTAAAAACTTTCTGTTATTCATCAAGTTTGATCCAAGTATAATTTTCTTTTTCCTGTTAATCAGAGGCCAGACTTAGAGTTTTTTGGAACAATACAAGCAAAATCATTGGCACGTGATTTGTTTATATGTTATGCACGGTATGTACAAAATTGTTTGATGATAGTTTTAGAGTACTTTTTTATGTAAACTTGCCATATTGTATATGTTTTAGGCACTCCTTTCTATGATGAATCCTGACTAGCACACTTCAGCCATTTGGATTTGTTTGAGTCTAATTTGTGACCCTGAGTAAAGTAAGAATGTTTTTTTTTTCTTGGGAAATGAATTATGGAATATAGATGAAGAGTACTAGAAGAGAAAAGAGAGGACTAATCGTTTTACTACTTTGAATAGAAGATGTTACAAGTGAAAACATCCTGAAGTCATAACGTACAAGGTTTATTGAAGGGAACATGCGACAGAGAAAGGAGGAAGAGGTTGAGGTAATGGAGGGAAAAAGAGCATTAGGTGAGAAATTTGAAGAATTAAACAAAAATTATTGGGTGAGAAGGAGGAGGAGATGGCATAAACAAGGGAATTCAAGAATTAAACAAAAACAATGAAATATAAAGCGTGGAGGAGAAGAAATATTGTGGAGAATTGAGTAGTGGCCTAGTGGGTGATGAAATAGAAGGATTAAACTATGGAAATTTAGGAGTCAAAGAAACTGAGGGAATGAGTGTATGATAATTTCTGATGGGCTCATGGGTAAGACACTCTACAACAAATGGGAGTTCATATTGTAAATCATCAAGCTACAAGATTCCAGGAAGTAGAGGGAGCATATGTTTTATGATGGGTAGGTGATATTGATAAGTAAAAGGGCTGAATATGATTGGGAATTGTCATCGTTTATGCCTCGAGTTAAATTTATTGTTTGGGTTTGATAAATGGCATAAGAAACAGTTGTTTTTATTTATTACAAGGATGCAAGTTTTGAGGCTGGGTGCCATGCACAATTGGCCTCCACACCTTTACCGCTCATATTAGGAGCAGACTTCTATAACATCTTGTATCCTTTCCCTGATTAAATTGATGTTTTCTGTTTCAGGTGTTATAGGCATGATTTCTTGCTGAACTTCTTTCGATCAACTGGTCAGGAACAGGTAGGTCTAAATTACTCAAACTTGGCTAGTAAGATTTGAATTCTTATTTTATTTTATTTTGAAGTAGTGACATGAAAAAGAGCAAAGATAATGGGCTGGTTTTCACGCTGTTATTTGCATAAACAAATAGGCATCCTTTGGCGATGAATTTGCGCAAAGGAGCTCTTGAATGTGCTCTAATATAGTAGCAACTATCAAGTGTAATTATTCTATTATTGCGTCTGATAAACTTGTTTATGTAATTTGTCAAATAAAAAATGAGTTGTGAGCCCTGACAAGATTAAAAGGAGAAATCTCCAAAACTACCACTAGATAGGCTATGGTTCGTAACAGTGAGTGTTGTGTTGCAAACAAGCAACAATCTTAAGTGTAGGAAAGATGTGAGGCAGGCTTGTTGTAAAACAAGACAATTGGTTAGAGATGAGTTTGTTCATGAAATGCTACGGGTAGCTTTCGTGAAGTTAAGTTAATAGAGGGCTGCATAGGTGGTTTTTGGATGACTAGTGGCGACCCGAAAAGGCACCCGTCAGCATTACTAACCAAATCTTCCTGAAAAAGGAGGGGCTGACTTGGTAAGGTGGATAAAACTGCTAAACAAGAGCATAACAGTCATTAAAGCTCTTGGCGTTTTCAGTCCATTATATGATTTACTTAGAGAAGAAATGAGGAGCCCAGCCTTAACTAGTTTTGGAATTAAGGAATTTGTTGACTTGTGCTGAACGTGAAGGTCAAATTCATATGCTTATAACAGCCCCTGTTAACAGAATATATATGCATAAAAGTAGAATGGTTGGAACTGTAATGTTAATCTAGATTTAGAGTTTGGAAACACTCAACGTTGATAGGATCTAGTCATATAGACTCGTTGGTTATCTTATCTTGCAAAAGAACACCGGGGACCTAGTTTGAGGCATTTCCTTGAACTTCATAGGGAATTGTTGTATCTGGCGGGGCCCAACAGTGTCTCCCATTGTGAAACTCTAAATCATGAACCTAAGGAATCATGAGGCCATTCTCCTCGGCAATGGATTCCCAGTGGAACAGTTTTCTCTCAGTTGGACTAAGTTTCCTATTTCTCAGGCAACTAGATGATTGTTTTGTCTAGAAAACCTAGGACTTAATTTGAGTCACATGTTTGAACTTCAAAGCACTGTGAGATTTGTGGATAAGGGAGCATTTGAAATGTTCAGCGGGGTTTGTGGATAAGGGAGTATTTGAAATGTTCGGTGGGGTTTGGAGCATTTGAAATGTTCAGTGGGTTTTCACTAAACGGTAATTTAGTCGTAAAGTCTCTACATAATTGAGAAATTGATACTAATTAATCTAAAATGCAATGTGAATTAGCATTTATCTTTCTCTTCCTCGAGTATTATGTCCCAAAATGTATATGCATTGTGTTGTTAACCTATAGTGTCTAACATTATGACCTTGATTGCCCATCCTGTATTATATGTTCCTTATTGCTAGTTGATGCTGAGTGCTCACTTGGCTGAAAATTTGTCTGAGTTTATTTTTTCTCTGGTCCTTTTCTTTGGATAAAAAGAGTTAACTTGTTCTTCAGGAAGTGGCTTTTCTTCTATGGAAAGAATCATGGGAGTTTGGGAGAAATCCAATGGCAAGTAGAGGATCGCCACTTCATGGTCCACGGATTAAACTTATAGACACTGCCAAAAAGTTGTTCTTAGAAACCAAGGAACACACCTTTGAGTCAAAAGCTGCTGAAGAGCATGCGAAATTATTGAGGTAAAATTTATATCAATGTTCGGCTGTTCTTACTTGTCCTCACAATTTGGTTCTGATTGAGTTTATTATGAGCACTTCCTATTCTATCAATATTTCAACCTGCTATCATGATATTTTTGCTCTAGCTTTTGCATGCACCAACTTCTCTGAATGAGTGATTTCGTCACAAAATTATTATTTCAATCTAGGACTATGATTGACAAACTGCCTACAGAGACATTAAAAGTAAAACAACTACCTTAATAACTTCTGCACATCGGTCTTCTTGTTGGCTTTTAATTTCAGATTTTGAATGAATGTAATTTTAATTATATACTCTTAGTGAAGCCATTCATTTGGATTATTGTCTGAGATGAGTTAATTTGTGAGCTGCTATTACAAATTGAAAGTTTCTGCAGTGCCTCTCTGAGTAGGAATTTATTGTCTTTCAGTTTATCATATCTGGGGTGAGTGGTTTGCTAGATTGTTTAATGCATACTTAAGTTTGTCACTTTATGCTCTGCTGCATCCCAATTGCAAACCTTTTTCGTCCTATTTCCATCTCTCGCTTGATTTTGGCTAAATTTTCCATCTTCAAAAGTAAATGAGCTTTCTTGTTCACTTTTAGTTTCAGATTTTGAATAAATGTACTTATATATGCTCTCAGTGAAATCCATTCATTTGGCTTATTGTGTGAGATGAGCTAATGTGTCTTCATCTATGAGTAGGAATTTCAAATCAATAATGTTAGTGGCAAGACAAATGAGTTTTTTCATTGTCTTACTGTCATCTGAGGTGAATTGATTGCTAGATTGTTTAATACATTAGTTTTATCACTTCATACTTTGCAGCTTTCCAATATCCCTTTTCCCTTTCTCACCTCATTTTGGCTAAATTTACCAGCTTCATATGCTTGTATCCGCTTTGATGTGCAGTATCCAACATGAGTTAGAAGTCTCAACAAAGCAAGCCATTTTTGTGGATTCAAGTATCAGTGATACAATCCGGACATGTATTGTTTTGGGAAATCATCGATCTGCACTGAGGGTGAAACAAGAATTCAAGGTCTCTCAAGTATATTTTCTTCAGGATTTATGTATTTTTTTTTCCAGCAGCAGTTCTGATTTTCATCTGCATGGCATTCAACCTAGGTTTCTGAGAGGAGATGGTATTGGCTTAAAGTTTTTGCTTTGGTGACAATCCGGGATTGGGATGCCCTGGAAAAGTTTTCAAAGGAGAAGAAACCTCCCATGGGTGAGATCTATTATTTGTTATATCTAAAAGTTTGAATTACATTGGCATACTAATCAATTGATGAAACTTGTTTTATGCTCAATGAAATGCACGGATCATAAATTGGCAGCACGTCTTTCCGACGAGAAATATTTTGACTACTAACTTCCACAGTTGACATAGTGTGTCCCTTGCTGCGTGTTCGGTAATATTCTCATATTTATTTGGCATTCTATAGGGTACAGGCCTTTTGTGGAGGCATGCATTGATGCAGATGAGAAAGTTGAAGCTCTGAAATATATTCCAAAACTTTCAGATCCCGGAGAGAGAGCTGAGGTAACATGCTGTTCTCTATTTTCTTCTCCATGTTATGGGAGTTTCGTGTCGAATTTATAAAACCCTGTCTTGCCTTTGATGATTTTTGTAACAGGCTTATGCTCGGATCGGAATGGCGAAAGAAGCTGCAGATGCTGCTTCTCAGGCGAAAGATGGTGAACTGCTAAATAGATTGAGATTAAGTTTCTCACAGAATGCAGCAGCTTCATCAATTTTTGATACTCTCAGAGATCGATTGTCCTTCCAAGGCATTTCTTAATTCTCTACTTCTCAGTCACAGCTGTTACTTTGAGCTTGTTTTGTGTGCATTACCGAAGTCAAGAAATGTAAATAAGTTGACCAAAATCATTATCTTGAGTATTATTTTTGTGGTTCTTCTGGATGGAAGAATATCTTTTGGAAGGAATTACTGGATTTTTATTTTACTTTTGTTTGGTTGTGTTTTGTGGGATTCGTAATGAAAAAATAAATCATTTATCTGGTTTAAAATTATGCTTCGTATGCCTTGTTTTGAGATAATATATAAAAAAAATGAGTAGATGTTATACAACAATATATCATATTATTATGCTGTGATTCGCGAGTCCAATGCCTGCCTATTTTGGGCTCCACTTCGTATTTTTTATTGACTTTATTGCACCCTATGTTTCTAAATTCAAATTTAATATTTTCTAGCCAAATTTAAATTATGTAATTCAGGTGCGTTGTATTCGCCCCAATTTTTATATGAAATTAAATTATTTATTTTAGACTTTGTTAGTAAATTAATTTTAGTCAT
Organism: Viola pubescens var. scabriuscula; assembly: GCA_002752925.1. Classification (NCBI taxonomy): domain Eukaryota; kingdom Viridiplantae; phylum Streptophyta; class Magnoliopsida; order Malpighiales; family Violaceae; genus Viola; species Viola pubescens. The sequence continues at coordinate 73 of NBIL01073942.1, read as the reverse complement.
TAAAAATAGATAATGTTTTAAATATTATTCTAAATTATTATAACCACCCATATAAATTTTTAAGTATACTAAT
>NBIL01073938.1:0-19166 GCA_002752925.1 Viola pubescens var. scabriuscula | reverse complement strand
GATTTTGCTCAATGTTTGACCTTCCTTTAGGCCGACCAAACACTTGCAATAAATCTCTTAATAGCTATAAAGCTTGAATTCATCACTATCGTGTTTATAATTTCTGCCAAACAGTCATCTTCCTTTGGGTTGACAACTATCCGCATGAAATTATGAACACCCACTTGAAATGTCTAACTCGGTAATATCCGTAGCAGAGGTCACTTTGATGACTTTACTACTTCTATTAATCGAGTTAGACAAACAAGCTAAGCTTAAAAGCTTCCTTGGTGTTATTCCACTTTCTTTCATGAATCAATTATTTTGAACTCTGACAAACATCTTAAACTTTATGATGTTCATGTTAAAAAATAATTAAATCAACTTTAAGTCCGGTAAACTGAACCATCGTTTGGCAGCTGGGCCGTCAAACCCTTGTGTACCGCCACACACAAAAGTTTTTCCCAAATAGTTTTCTTGACAGATCTTCGAAATACGATCTAAAACTATACCAAACGTTGTCTGAAAATTACAAAATCACTTCCAAAAGATTCGTAATTCACATATATACAACTTTGATGAAGAGAGAAAAAACTTAATCCAAACGGAAGGCACACAAAAATAGTGTCGAACACAAACATTTTCCTCCAACAGTTTTCTTGACAGATCTTAGAAATATGATCTGAAACTGCATCAAACGTTGTCTGAAAATTACGAAATCACTTCCAAAAGACTCTTAATTCGCAGATCTACAACTTTGATGAAGAGATAAAAAACTGAATCCAAACGGAAGACACATAAAAACAGTGTCGAACAGAAATATTTTTCCTCCAACAGTTTTCTTGACAGATCTTAGAAATACGATCTGAAACTGCATCAAACGTTGTCTGAAAATTACGAAATCACTTCCAAAAGACTTGTAATTCACAGATCTACAACTTTGATGAAGAGAGGAAAAACTGAATCCAAACGGAAGATACATAAAAACAGTCTTGAACACAATTCAAAAAATCAGGCCCGAAAATTGATTTTCCAAACAAAAATTGATTTTCCAACCATGCATTCAAAGATTGATTACGATTCAGATAAGGGCTCCGATGCTAATGACATTACAAACCCAATTCACGAAATCAATCAACAAGGAGTTTAATTACAAAACAGTAATCATTCATGGCATCAAACGGGAATCAATTCCGAAAACACTAATGATTAAATTCCCAAAAATTCCAATTGATTTCAAATCAATAAATCACACATCATAATATGCAATCCATGCATAATCGAAATTGACCTGCTCCGCTACCAATTGTTAGAACAGCAGGAGATTTTCGTTGCTCTAAACCATATGAACAACAATCCAGGAGCAATTCAATTCAGATATGCATGGATTAAACGGAATGCGGAAGCGTACCTGATGATGATGATGCCATGATCTTGCTGATATCCGGGAACAAAGGTCTGGTGAATCGTTGCTTCAGGGCCGGATGGGGAACCAAACCAGTTCTTTGTATTCTATTTTCAACGTTCTATACGTTTTTATGCGTATCCTTATCTTGAAAAACAGAAGAATTGTACTTTAAAAGCAACTTCCACCAGAGACCTAATCCCAATTATTTTACTTATGTTAATTACTAATTGACCCATCAGCAATTAGTAATTAACCTGGGATTCTGCACAATTACAGATTATGCCCCCACACTGTATTAATTAGACAATTGGACCTTTAACTTTATTAGATCATCAAATTGGTCCAATAAACCTTATATTAACATTATACTAAACGCACTAGTCCCGTTGTCCAAAATCTAACAGAATTATCTTGCATTTTTTTAGTGGTAGCATTCTCTTTCTTTTCGTGTTGTTGGCCCTTAAGGTAGGAAAATGCAATATTTCTACTTTGAGTTATGTTTTCATCAAATATTGGGGGTTGCGTTTAGCCTTGTATATTGCTAATAATTATTTCCTGTGATTCTACAAGTGTTTACCTCTTCGGCGGTGTAAGGTTTTTTCTCTCTTTTTTTCAAATTCTTATTAAAAAAACAGTTGTTTATGATAATTTTTGAAATATTCTGATTTTGTTCACAATGCATGCTTTATGTTGTGTATACTTCAGAGACCAGAGTATAAAGAAATGAACAAAAAAATTGTCTACCACTTTTTGTTTCCTCATTGCAGCCATATTTTATGTTTTGGGTGCCGTCAGCAGTGTATTATTTATCAGGTGTGATGGTCAAAAACGATATAACTTTTTTGTATTTTGGTGTTTTCCTGATCATGTTTGGAATAATTTTACTTACCTTCTCTGGCATGCACCTAAGCTTCTCATTTGGGCATCACAAAGAATGTTTTCTTTTTTGTATTATCAGAGTTTTCTGGTTCAGCATGGAAGTATATATCTGTGCTCGCTTCAGATTTTATCTTAAACGTATTTTTGTAATGTGGCTTGCCTGGATGATGCTGCATGTTCGAGTTGAGTATTGTGGTTTATTAACTATGCATGTTTGCTTTTGTTACCTCCAGTTTTTGGGAATGCCAAGCTCTTCTTTCCACATAGGAGCAAATCAAAGTTCAAAAAGCTCCATGCTGAGGATTCTTTAGCTGCAGATAAGACAAAAGTAGTTAAATCTTACTCGGTTGCTGCTTCACCTGCACAGTCTCTTATGAGTGCATATGCAAGTACACAAATCAGTGGCCAGCTGGTTATGGTGTACAGCCTCAAACTTAGCCACCGGCTACTCAAGCACAATGGAATCCTAGCTATAGCCAACAAGTAGGCCATTTTTCCTCACTGTTATGATATGGTGGTTGTGGGAGCAGCTATACTATTCCTCAAGTTCCCACGTCAGTCGCTCCAAGTGCTGCTTATGGTGCATATAATTCTACATATCCTGCTATGGTATGGAAAGGATTTCTACTCCAATGTTAATTTTTGTATGCTCATGGCTATCTCTTGCAGGTGGTTATATATATTATGAAATATTCGAGTCTGCATGACTAACATTTCGCGTAGATCATGCCTGTGTATACTTTTTGATCCTAACAAAGTAGCAATTTCACTTCATAGGTCTCTCTAAGTTTGAAGCGATCTTGAGATATTTAGTCTATAGCTGTTCACTGTTCTCGCCTCTCTGTTCAAATGTTCCTGAAGCCAAAATGCCTTCCTGAAATGTTGCATTATATCAGTATCGTACGACTTTTGAGGTTACCTAGTATTCCTCTTCCCGTAAGATGTCCTTTTCACTATGCTGCTGCCTTATTGAGTTAGTTTACTTTGCCAAGCCTTATAACACTGCTGAGCTACATCTTTATTTACAAGTGTTTATCGTGCATCATTGGAAGTGGTTAATGATTTATCGTTAGTTGCCTACTGTTCTGTCCATTACATTTTTCTTGTAAAGGCATTGAGGCAGTAAAAGCTAAAAGCTACATTACTGTTCCTTCTCATCATATCACTTTGGGATTGTTAGTAAGGTGTTCTGGTTTCCATAACATAAGCCTATCCATAACAGAATTTAGTTGCCTTGAATCGCTGTTTCTCAGAGTCCTTCAATGTCTTGCTAAGTCAATATACCTAATAGGGGAGGGTATATAATGTTTTCTATTTACAGAATGCCTCAGTTCCATTACACTGATAAATTTGTTGGGACCATAATACTTGTCTATTTTGTTGTACTATCCTAGCTGCTAATTCCAGGACCGTAGGATTTGTGCCTTATTGCATGTTGTTACCTTGGGGGGTGGGTTAGGCGAGAGAACTGTTACCTGTTGTCTATACTCTTATAGTTTAATTTCGGTCTTGGAACATCCCCTGCAGTTTCTATGCTGTTGAAACCCTGCCAGTATAATTGTACTTGCGAATGTGCATGAAAGTCGCTCCTTGAATGTGTTATTGTAGCTGGTTGCTAGGTGATGCTTCTACTAATCCCTTCCCTATGATTCTTGTGATTTCAGGTTCCCTTTGGAACCAGGATGCAACCTCCCACGCATGTCCTGTAAACTAAACTAACAGTATAGGTGAACTTGGAGTAGTAAAGTGATACTGTAAGTGCAATAATCAGTACCTGCACATTTGTTTCATATGCGATCATCACGTTCTGAAATTGGAAGATGGATCGAATGGGAAGAAAGGGCCCCAGTGCTTTAACAATGACATAATCTTCAAGTAAGAAGTGCATTGCAACCGGTCCAAAGGGTTGAGAGAATTTCTGAAATAGAGAGCGTTTGTGTAATATTTAGCTAATGGTAGAATTTTAGTCCAAGAGCTAACGGTGGAAGACAAATGAGGTCTTGTATTGTGTGCAGGTGATTGACAATGGCACCAGCTACGTACCTGGTCTTCATCAATTCTGGGCCTTTCAGATTCTCCAGTGTTTATCCTTACCAGCATGATCGAGTTCAATCTTGGGAATCTTTCTAAGCTCACATTGCTGGGCTTTCCTCCTGGAACAGCCTTACCATATTTTCTTGGTGAGGTGAATTTTGCGGCCGATAAGTTATTTATTTTTGGTCTCTTTCTTGGTGTTAGCTACTCTTTTTGTATAAATAAAAAATTAAAAAAAAAAAACTAAAGCGAAGAAGGGAATACCATGGTGTCCATAGCTGAGGAATAATTTTGTGGGGCAAATGGGTGGACACCTATCCACTGAAAATGGTCTGCAATTATTGGATTTGGAGTATTATTATTCACTTTTTGTAACACAATATTCTCTTGTTAATTGTTAATTAATTAATCGGACACATTGGGTGGATGAATGCCATTTCTCCATAACCTTTTGTGTGTTTATGACCAGGGGTGGATAAGTAATCCTATTTTATTTATCAAATAATTATTATTAATCATACTTTTATTTATCCCAATTTTTTATATTTATCCCGTAAAATCTAGTTAACGTAGAAATGATTTAAAATTTAGTATACGAGTTTGTGTCGAACATTATAGTAAGTAATAACATCTATGACTAATAATATAACTATTTTTTTTATAAAAAAAAAAAAACATATTGTTAATTTGTTTTCCTCTCCTCACGCGAATCAAAACGAAATAAAACAAGAAAAAGAAATTTGTAATCAGCAGAATAAGTTCCCTTCACCCTCATCCACATTCCACTCTCCTCTCTTTTTCTCTTCCTTTCTTTTAATCTCACAAGATTAGGGTTTCAAAACCAGAGAATTCATCATGCCACGAAATTGCTGCCACGTATCCTTAGCATTCCTGATCAAGGTCCTCAACTTCCTCCAAGCTTTCATCGGAGTCTCAATTATCATCTACTCCGTATGGATGCTCGATCAATGGCATCGCATCCCCAATCCTGCTCCAGCTCCCTCATCGGATTCCGTCTCTTTCTCGATCAGGGAACTCACTCTCTTCACCGACCTCGTTGACGGCCTTGATCTCAACTCCTTGAAAATTCCTGCTCCCTGGTAACGTGGAAATTTTGAATTCTAGTGTCTCTTAATTGGTTTATCTACGGCGTTTCCATAATTTGAAACCTGGACGTCTATCTTTAAGATCAGTCTCCACTATTTTGTTCGTTTTTTATTTCAATTTACATATTGGCTTTGATTTCTGTAAAGTGGACCAGTATTTCTATACTTTAAGGCAATCAAAGTACCAAACTGTTCTGTACATCTGGTTTACGTGGGCTCTGTGCAAGAGTTTTAATTAAGTGTTGGTTCATACATTATCATGTGAGTAGCATTAATTATGAGTGGTTTTTGTGGAACTTGTACGTCTGGAGGTGGGTGTATTAACTGTTCCAGTAGAATCAAGGGGAAATGCAGTTCTCAATGAAAATTGGGTTGTCTATTTGTTGTTGAATGTTCGGTGATTGATGTGGTGGCCCAGAAAGAGTCTTAATTTTGTGTTCTGTTTCTTCGTGGCAGGTTCATCTACTCTTTCATGGGAGTAGGAATTATCTTATGCTGCATCACTTTCATCGGTTGCATTGCAGCTGAATCTATTAATGGCTGTTGCTTGTGCTTTGTATCCTTTAGTGACAAGACTCCATCTTATTTTAAGCTTATTCTGCCTAATAAATCTGGAATTCCTTTTGTGATCTTATTTTTTTGTTTGACTTCGGATATGTTTGTTTTTCTTCAATTGGAATGGCTATTCAATCAGAATTAAGTTTGTATTCTTCTCTGAGGCTCTAGTGGTGACATATTGGAAGATCCCTGGGGCAAACATAACTATCTTTTGTTTGATATGAGAGAGATGTGACAATAGGGGAGACACGAATTGCTCGATTTCTTACTTTTTTCTTCTAGGCTACTGGCATTTAGGATAACTCGTTGTGTTGTCAGCCTTCTTACGTGTAGTGTTGAACAAACAAGATCACAAGAATAGAAACACAGTAGTCTTACTCTTTGTTTTTCTCCTGTGAAACATAACATAATATTGAAAAAGCTTAACACTTTGATGTTCCTACTCATCTGTGAATCGAGTGGGTAGCACACTGTTTGAGGTTTGCTGCAGTTCCAGATATTGCATCCTTTTCCTTAACCTGGTTAATATCAGTATACTATCCTCAAAACTGTATTCCTTCTGTTAGAAGCAGCTTTGGTGGCATTTATTGGAATAGATCATCATTGGGAGAAGGTGATTTATTTTTCTGAGTAAAGTTCTAAACACTTTTATGCAGTGCCTTTTCCTGTCTCTATGTATTATAGCATAAAAATTCTGTATTCCTGCCTTGACAGGATCTTCCATTTGATCCCACTGGAGAACTTGACAACGTTCGGTCTTTTATTGAAGACAATATTGATATATGCAAATGGGTTGGTATCACAGTGGTTGTAATTCAAGTAAGTTACAAAATAAGCTAAAAGTGTTATTCCTTTACATGCTCATGAGTCACTTACTCTCATAAATCCTCATTTAGTGTGTTGGGTGGCTAGTGTAACTACAATGTTAAGTCATTTGATGATCTTAGATTATAATGTATTCCTCAGTGGTTCCTCCTTTATTTTCTGTCTCTATAATCCTTGATGGTATACGCTGTAGAACATTGAGACTCAGAGATAATGCAAAAATAAAACTAGGAGAGGTGGCTTCTAAAATTAGTTCTAGCTGCTTAGGAGGACTTGTTTTTGCTGCATTCACTACTTTCATGCCAATTGAACTGGAGATCTTGAAGAATTGCTCATGTTCCTCAAGTGGTCATTTATCTTGATAATTTTGTATACTCATGGTAATGGAACTGGAGATTTGAAGATCTGCTCATGTTCCTCAGTGGTCACTTATCCATGCAAACCTTGATACTGTTGTGTACTCATGCATGCATTCGTCCCAAAGGAATTCCACCAACTTGCTTTTCATTGAAGCTAGTTTTAATTCGCAGCTTCCTTTAACAAAGAACCATTTTGTTCATCACTTTTCCGGGGACTATTTATGAATGCTGCCTTTTTTATCTTCCAACTCCTTTTTTATTCCCCCTTTTGGTGGTGTTTTCAGGCATTATCTCTGCTGCTGTCAATGATTCTTCGAGCTCTGATTTCTACTCGCAAGAATAATTTTGACGATGAGGATGACTTTGAAAATACTAGAGGTAGAACTTGGGAGCCACTTCTAAATTCTTCAGGCCAAACATCTGGCTCAGGGGCTCACTCAGACATTTGGAGCTCAAGAATGAGAGAGAAGGTATTTTCATTTAAGATCTCATATTGCCCATGGATTGGAAGGTCTTGATTGTAGTTGCAGAGCATATCATTAGATTAGCCCAATTCTGCCTCTGATGTTATCTGATTCTAATACATAATTGCTCTTCCGTTTGCCGTTTCGTGAGCAAAGTAAGCTCTGGAAATTTAGGGGTGTGTAACAAAGTGAGGAGAGCCTCTTAATATTTCTTGATCATTTGCTTTGTGAGAATGCGTCAATAAGCATAGCATATTTTGATGAAGTTTCTAATATTAGTGATTGCTTAATCTGGTTTATGCTTTGCATACTGTGAAGCTATTAATTATTGCTGGCAATTTTATACAACTAGTTCAGTTTCGTTGTTTGCTGATTTCGTATACATCTTTGTGGTCCAGTATGGATTGAACAACAGCGAGAAAACTGGTTTACTGAATCAGAATGCAGCCCGATGAGCATGAAGTCAAAGTAAGGAGGATCATGGATGTTTTTGCATCTCACGAGTTGGAGGGGGGTGTGGTACAGTGTGCTTTGTTGTAAGTTTTTATGGTTACTGACGTACATATAGTTGTATTTAGTTGGATTCTGGTGTGTTCCTGGGTGAAGTTGCTTGTACTATAATTGTCTTTAGAAGCTTGGTTACTGAATTGTTTTGTACTGATTGGGGAACACTCTTTGTAAAGGCAGAGAACTTTGTGCATTTGATTAGTATTGTGTCCGGTCCGTCATTAATAATGATTTCTCTACTAAATTTCCTTAATAAATTTTAGGTGCATTTGTGCATTCTGGTGTTCATGTAGATTGTTTCCAGAAGTGAAAGTGGATACCCTGTTTTCCTCTTTTGTAGGTTAAATTAGCATTCCATTCCTTGTTACTTCTCGTTACATATAATATATTTCTTGTTAGTTAGTATATATAGTTGTTTGTTTTTAAATAAGTATATAAATAGCTGTTAAAACAAATTACAGTTGCATAATTTGCATGGAAATGTGTCAATTGATTTTTGCTCGATGTATAATAGTAGAATTCGGCCTACCCCGTTCTTAGAAAGAAGTGGAAAAGAAAAGTTACCTAAACTTATTTGTTTTTTTCATCTTTTTTTTTACATGTACTATTATCATTATTTTTTTATTTTTTTATTTTTTAAATCAGAATAACGACTAGTTTGTTTTTTTGCTTTTAACGGGAGTAACGGCTAGTTTGATTGTTGTGTTTTAGGCTTCCGTGTAGAGGCGAGTTTCTCTTGGAAAAATAAGTTTAAGGTGCGGATAAGTGGTCCGTGGAGAATCTTGTTAGTATTAACTCTGTTTGTCATTGCTCCCACCACTGATATCAAACAGGCCCTTTGTTGCTTGACGATGAGTTGTTGTGGATGTTATTTAAAATTGTTTTGGATATTTGAAGGTCACACGGTGCCAAACTCTTGGAAATTGGTGTATATTTTCAGACACTATTCGTGGGATGTCTTGATTGCCAGCTGAGCCCATCCTTAGTTTAATACTCTTTTCTTACCGTAGTTTTAGCTTGCTTGGATCAGCAGCAGCAGCAGATGAAGTATTTTTATTTTGTGTCATTTAGCAAGATTCCTCCTCTTTTCTTGCATATTAGAAAATGCACCTGTTCTTATAATTTTCCTCATCGTTCACATTTAGGAAATATGGTTCCGGAATTCATGGAGAAAATTCATGGTCTTCGTACTAATTTGTTGGAAAGAAATGGTATAAATTTATGGAGCCCAGCGCTGTAATGAAATTGTAACCTTTGTAGTTTCTATTACACAGAGCACCAACCACAAAAGTTAAACTGGGTTGTCAGCACCAGTGAAAGTCTATATGTAGTAGTTTGTTCCGTCTCTCTTCTCAGCAAGACAATACAATTATTCGCTACTGGTAAAAAATATCAGTAGAGATTTAAGTTCGAATCTCACTTTTTGGAGGATTAATGTTGAGGAAAGTTAAAGGATTATAATTGAGGCCAAACAAAGGAAATAATTGATGGACAGTAGTACATTGGTATCTAATGAATCAAGTTAACTAGAGATTTTATTGTCAAATGTTGAGGAAAGTTAAAGGATTATAATTGACGCCAAACAAAGGAAATAATTGATGGACAGTAATACATTGGTATCTAATGAATCAAGTTGACTAGAGATTTTATTGTCAGAAAACCCCTGCGAATAATAATAATCTATATCAAGAACAGAGGGATGGAGATTTCCTCTTAAAATAACTCAGATCTTTTCTTGCTTTCTTTTTCCTTTAACGAAAGCCCTTTTGTCTTTTTGCCTGTTTTTACAATCTCGTGAAGTTTCAAAGAAAAAACCAGAGATGTATTTTTACTGTTTGGCTTTGGCTGGCTAGCAGTAACAGGCAGTAGCAGTAGAGACTAGAGAGGTTCCAATCCAGGTACACCTGCCAATGTCTCACTATCTCTGTCTGCCATCTTCGAATATCTTGTCTTTTTTGTGACTGGAAGACGTGCCATTCATTATATTCTCATCATTAACTCTTCTCCTTATGCAAATGTCATGTCTGCTTTCAGGTTCCATCACACATTAAGGACCACTTTCTTGATTTATTAGGTAAAGAAAAAGAAAAGTTCTTCATTTTTATGTTCAGGTAAGAGTTTTTTTCCTCATCACAAGAGTTGCACAACAAGCTCAAAGACAGATGTAATGTTAGCAGATGTTTGTATTAATCAAATAGACACTGGTTTTTTAAGTAATTGATTTGCAGCATTAAACAAATGAGGTAGGCAGGAGGAGAGTAGGACATGATTGTTGAAAATCAAAATACACATTTAACAAATAAGAGGAGCTAGAACAAAATTAAAGAAAATGGAAGGGGGGAAATAAAAAAAAAAAACCTCATCATACTTTAGCTGTCAACTCACCCACTGCTTCCTCAACTAGCTCTTCCAGCAGTTTCCCTTCTATTTCCTCCCCTAAATTATCAAGTTCCACTCTCATTCCATCAACCCATCCATTCCCTACCACCTCCTTCCTCACCACCATCTCCACCACCAGGCTGTTGCTGTCCCCACCATCACCAAGCGTACAGTTCATTTCACTGAAAAACCATTCCTTTAGTCGACCCCACACATGGTCCACTAGTGTGGCTTCTGCCCCCTCCATGAACCTATCGTGAGCCCCGTCGCATGACACCCCCTTTGTGCTCATGTCCGATACGTGACTTGTGATCTCCTTAAGTACTGCATTAACACAATCAAACACGAATTTCCGATTCGATCGCCTCTGTCTTCTCTTCGCCTCATGGAGAAGGTCCTTATCATTTAGGGTGGCATATTTGTCTCTCAATAAAGGGTCTAATGGGCTTTCAGGCGAGTGCCATCTGGCAAAAACTGTGTCGGATTGCACCTTGCCATCAAGGCCAGCTTCCAACAATAATGTTTGGACAAATGAAAGCCAGTCATGCTCCTCTTCCTCAACACTTGAGGGGGTCGACAAGGGTTTTACTGAATATGGAGTTGATGTCTCTGCACAAGAATCATCCCATGATAGAGTCCGAGCAATTGATCCTATAGGAGGTGATTTGTCGATTAAATTAGACTTAAAAGGCACTCCTGACCCTGCCACAAAAAAGAAAAAAATTAAGAGATCATAAATAATTTATTTGAGTTCTGCTTCAGTGAGAAACATACCAGAAGACTCTCGCTTGATACTGCCACATGGCTCTATAGTTGTGTTGTCATACTCTTCGAATGGTGGTTCTAAAACGGAGATAGGACTTGGCTGATCCTGGTTCTCAGTTGTATTCCCCGCCATTGCAGGCTTTGCTACTGATAACCCTTCCTTCTACAAGTTACAACAGTATATCCATGAGTAAAATTTCATCATAAAAGCTCAGGGTTAATGAAGGTGTTTAACAGCATCCGTATTCAACCATGAGAGCCATTAGTATACAAAAATAGATACTCATCTCTACAAACTCAGGAAACAAAGAAGACCACCACATTAAAGTAGAAAGACTGCATGCCTTGAAACGAAATCTTGTGAGTTTTACTAAATTTCACTAAAGATGGAATATTGCCTCTATTCCTAGTGTTTCTTTTTCCCATTTGCCAGGTAAAGATTTTAGTACCATATGCAGCAGCAAGAAAAGCTAGGACTTCAAATCACTGACTATACAGGATCATATATACCCCTTTGAATTGCTTCCAGAATTAATAATTGATGAAATTCAATAACTCTTCACTAGGAAAAAAAGTCAATCCACACCCACTGTGCCTCGTCCTTGAATGATACCATCTTACCCAGCTGCAACTAATCAACAAACTATCGGAAGCAGAATGAATTGGCAGTGCACCCATCCTATCCTAAATCAGTGTACTTGGCAACCTTTAAGAAATTGAAAACAAGTGAAAAAACCCTAAAAAGACCTACAGATCAACTCTCTTTGACCAATTCTGATGATGGCAACATATTTGAGTAAAAGGTAATAGTGGAAGCAATAAATAAAAGCATTAAACTACCTCATTGGAAATAATCCCTTCTTTTGTCCCGCCTATTAGATCAGCACAAGTAGTTTTGCATTGGAATCCACGTATAACAGGAGACGAACATTCTTCACGACTACTGTTGTTAGCACACTGGGTTACATCATCCACACTCTTGGCAACTATGGGTGACCCTGGTGTTTCAGGAGTGACAGATTGAGATTCATCAGATTTTTCTTTACTAGATTTCTTATTCTTGGAGAAAAATAAACTAGAAACTTTTCCCCTAAAAGATGATTTCATGCTCTTTGCCTTTATCAGGTCCTTTGCTACTCCTACTTTGATAGCCTCAGGTTCTGAAACTTCAACATTGAGTCTTGCACCATACACCGTAGAAGACACAGGTAAAGATTTAGACCTTGGGAGACTCTTGGGAGAATCCAGCGCATCTTCTTCCTTGCTCACATTAATAGTTAAGCAGGAAGTTGATCCCCTAGCTTCTTGTTCCTTGCTAGTAGCCTCTTCCTCAGATATTAGTGACTTCTTTGCATCTGAAAGTGCAAGCATCTCACCCAAGGTGCTAGAGCTTCTTCGAGCTGCTCTCTGTTCCTGAGATCTGCCATTTGATGCCATCATGGCCCATCTTTCAGAAAGTCTCTTCTTTGCTTCTCTGCAGACAGACGACTCTGGAGAACATGATGCACGGCTGAATGGGGAAGAAGAATAGGGGCTTCCAAACCTGTTGATGTAATCCCATGAATGCCTTGAAGTTGGTGACATGATTTCTGAATCGCTGAGATTTCCCACGACATCATCAATTTCTGATTTGTTAAATGAACTATCATCACCAATATAGCCATTTGAATGCACAGAAGAAAGGAGAGTTTCATCCCTCCGGTGGCCAACAAGTTTTTCACGCATCTGCTGTGATATTTCCTGTGCCACCTGTCTTGATTCCTGTGCTTCATCATCTTCAGGCTCATCAGAAAAGTCGTCACCGGCTAATCTTGGTGATGAGCAAGGTGGTGAAACCACAGCCTTTATGTCAAGGGCCTTCCCAGGGCTGGGTTTCAACACTACTATCCGAGTGGGTTGACCAGGATACTCATCAACTCTTTGATTAGGATAAGTGGGAGAATATACAGAGTTACATTTGTCCCACCCAGCAGCTTGACCCATATGGACCGGTTTCTTTGTCAGTTTATCATTCTTCTTCGCTGCAATTTTTTCATTGTCCACTGCCTTAGAGGGCCTAAGAACAGTGATGCGTTTGGTCTCAGGTGATGGCGGCATTGACTGCACATCATAGAGATGACGCGAGAACAAGGAATTTGGTTCTTGTAAAAACTTGAGGAATAAATCTTTATTGGAACTCAAAACTTCTACCGCATCTTGGAACTCCTTGGACTGGCGGCCTTTTTCATCTGTGGACAATCTCTTTGCATCCACAAACTTCTGGCGAACCATAGCCATCTTTTTCTCACCTGTATTTTCATTATGAGCCCCCTTCTGTGGTGAAACTCTCATGTTTGGCTTTTGAGATTGCTGCCAGGTTTCATAGACATCTTTGTATTGCTTTTGTTCTTGACACTGATAACCATCGCATGGTATTTGCTTTTCCAGAAAACTATGATCTTTCTCCCAACACTCAACTAGGATCCCAGAGTGACTTAAAGATCGCCTTGAGTAACCTCTAGAATGACTTCTTTGTGTAGCTGAATGAGTCTGCTGATGGGGAAGGGTGTCAAGTCCCATCAATTTGGCAACAACATTGGGTGGATTATGCTTAGACTCCACTTCTTTGGACATTTCTTGGTCTATTAGCATCTTCATGGGTGTATGATTTGCTTTATTATTGGAGGAGCATCTCCTTAACTCGGACACAATCTGCAGACCACACAGCAAATGAAACATTGAGCAGGGAAATATGTAATCTCTTGTGATTATGTGAGTGCTAGAATTATGTCTTGTCAAGAGTCAATAAGCTGACAATAAAATATTCCAACTTCTTACCATTTTATCCTCAATTTGATCTCCAAAGGGTGCACTCAACACCCTTGTCACATCTGATTGGCTCCTAGAGATTGAAGAACCTGCAAAAAAGACTACCTCCGTGTAAAACAACTGGCTCAATATTGTAATTCATGAAGAACATCCTAACATCAACAACCATCATGGTTCAGTAACAAATGACTTAAATCCATAAATTGACCAACTAAGCTAAGCCACTCTCCAATAGCAAGAAGTTAAGCAATAATTTACTTTCCCCCATTCGTAAAGCACTATGAAATCAGACCACAAACACTCAAGATTTAGAGTTTAGCAGACCATAGAAATCATTGCAAGTCGATAAGGAGCATTTCTCAAATGAAAAAGAAGTTCAACTAGACATGCCTTTTAGAAGAAAAAGAAATGAACGATGAAATCACCATCAAAATGAGGTTTATCTGTGAGCAGCTTGTTTGCAGCAACACCATTGCCCAAGTCAAAAAGGTTCACCATCCTGCCCAGGCATCCTGGAAACTGTTTATCTATATTTTGAGCCTTCTTGTGCTGAATCCCATTCATCTCACCACCTGTTTCGATTCAATGCACAACCCAGACAGTCAATTTATCTGTTATTTAAGAAGAGAAAAAAAGAAAAAAAACTCCAAAAGCAGAAAGTTTTCTCTTTTGGGGGAGAAGATAAGACCGCAGTATGAAAAATCAAAAGGAATTATAGATACAACAAAAATATCATATCACAGGAGAAAATCTGGTCAATTAGCATGCACCAAATAAATACTTGGAAGGAAGAAAAAATAAGGGGAGTGAACTAAAATCACCTACTGAAAATTAGCCAAAATGACCGAAGCCATTCCACACATCCAAATCAAACCCAGAATATAGATAAGAGAGCTTCAACGTTCAAAATTTAAATCAAAATAAAGAGAATTGAGCAGTTGAGAGGTGAAAGCTACAGATTTGTAGTGAGGAATTGGCACGAGAATCTAGGGGCAAGAGGGAGGAAGAAGCCAATGGAGAAGAGAACAAGAGGAGACATTGATTTAAGAGACAAAGGAGAAAAATAAAAAGAGAATAAGCAGAAAGACAAGTCTTGAACACAAGTCATATTCTTTCACCAGTTATCATGCGTCATTGTTAAATGCTACAAAATCACACTATACCCAATAAAGCAAACCAAAACCAAAATCCCTTTTCACTCCCATCCTCATTCCAAAATCCAATTCGATCCTCTTCACCAATTCACCATACGGTGTAGCTTTTGAAAGCAGAGCAAGCAATACCCAGAACCCAAAAACCCAAAAAAACAGAGCATAAAGCATATTAAGAAAGAGATCAACGAAAGGAACCAAAAAGTTGAGAGCTTTTAGAAGAAAGAGAACAGAGAGAATAAAAAAGCAAATTTCTTTTGCATTTGTAGTATAAAAGATGAGCTAGTAAAAGCAAAGCAGCAGCAGATATGGGCATTTCCGGCAGAGAGGGTGGACCTGGAGAGTGGAAGCAAGCATTCCAGTGGAATGTGGCCGGAGCTGAGCCGTGAGATGACGTCGTTTGGAGATCAGGTGTCAGTATAGGCTGAGCAGATGAGCACAGAGAGAGGAAAGAGAGGAGGAGGAGTGTTTTTTTTTTGTTTTTGTTTTTGTTTTCGTTGTTGTTGGTGGGTGTTGTATGTAATTTAGTAGTCACCGACTAAAACCGGACATGAAATGGGGTGCTGGTGTTTAAGATTTGATTGATTTATTATGTGTTTCGATTACGTGGAGAGCTACAAGCCTACAACAGCTTAAGCTTACATGACAGAAAGAAAAATAGTACTCCGAATTTTATAAAAATGGAAATAAAAGTAAATAAATAAACAATATCCTTCAACCTTTTCATTTTCCTAATTTTGGCCCTTCATTTTTTAGTTTTAAATCTTGATAAAGTCATATTGCCTAAATAATTACTAATTTACACATTAGCCACATATTTTAGTTAATTTTGATGTTATTATTGCACTTTTGAATTATGGATCTTGTAGAAAGAATTGTGTTGTTAATGTCATCCCACTTTGGTGCCAATGCCATTCTTATCCTAAGAAAAAGAAGTTTACAATCCTGATTTTATGTTCAAAGAAGAAAAACTTGTTTTTATTAGGGAAATCTAAACTCGTGAATTTCTTCGTTACTAGAATCACTATATACGGATTCTTTATAACTCTTAATGCTATATCACTTAACGTGAGCGAGATGTAAAATATGAATGAGGGAATCGAGATTTTACATTATGATTATTAATGGTTTGCTAAAAAAGAAGAAGAAAAAGTAGCATTAATTTGTAATGATTCAGTGATTACTGATTAGGGGTGTACTAGAAATCAAATTCTCATTCAAATAAAAGCAAATCAAAAGAACACAAAAGTCAAAACAAAAACCCAACAACATAATTCTCTCCGGTGTTTAAACATACGGGTGCAATAACTACTTTTTGTTAAAACTTAGAAATGAATGGGAGTTTCGAACTCTTTTAGTTGTTCAGTTTTTTAGATTTTTTACATTTTTTTATATTTTCAACAATTATTTTCAACTTAAAATAATCACCATTTTAATATGCGAGATTATAGTTAAAAAGACAGCTAAAAAAACTCGAAATGGATAATTTGTTGCATTCAAATTTCTCAATTTTAACATTTGAATTCGTAATAATTTTGCATCATTGCATATATAATGGCAGAGAGAGCGGGGTGGGAAGTAAAAGAGGAGGAGCCAGAAAAATGTTGCATTCTTCTCACAGTAACTACTAGTCTACTACCACATTCAATGCTCCTTTATTTTGTAATTATTGATCAAAAACATTCATTCATTCATTCCTTTCTTCTTTTTTCACATTCTTTTTGGGGGCAGAGGAGCCAACTCCTCCCCATGACATATTTATTATATTATACTTATATATACATAGTATTTTAAAACTTGCATCCTATCCCATGAAGAAAATACTTCATAATTGTCTTACATCTTTTTTTTTTATATATTAAAAATGAATAAATCTTTTTTTTTTGGGGGATGGGCAAAAAAAATCTCTTAAGATAAATAAATAAATAAATAACACGTATTTTCAATATTATTTTAACATACAAAAACACAATTATATAATCGACAACGTATACATATTATATTGCATGCTTTCTTGGAATGAAACTTGATGTTTATGGAACATTTAAGTATTGGATTATAATATCAATAAGTTGTAACTTACAACATGATGATTGGCTCATTAGGCAATTGTTTTTGTTTTTGTTTAATGATATGTATCTATTTATTCGTCCTCTAACTTCATTTCGTCATTTCTGTTCATAACATCATATCCTCTATCTCGCGGCTTCACCGAAAAGAAAATAGAAACTATGTTCACAAGACCAAAAAAATAAATAAATTATAATAACACAAAATGCTAAAAAAATAGTCTTTTGTACCAAATAGATAAAAATTAATTTTATTATTATGGTACTGATGTTTACGCTATTTGGAAAATCTAGATAACGATCTAATTAGGCGAGAAGTAGCATTCATTTATAAGTTAAGTTCTGTGACACCCACTTGAGAGAAAATGAATCAAAACTCCTCTGACACGTCGTCTTCGGTTTTTTAATAGATGCAACACTTTGATTAAATGCACAGTGCGCAATCGTACCCTGGCTAGTTTAGCTAGTGGTCACCAGTCACCACCAATTAATTTGAAGGGCGTAAAATCATTTTTTCCTCAAAAAAGGAAACAAAAATGCAATAAATCCATAAGTTAGAGATCTTTTTGATAATTAATTATATTTTGGCATTTTAGAAATTTAGACCAGGGCCAGGCTACCACCAAACCAACGCGGCGGTTCGACCTCTCTCGTTCAACAAAAATCTTCCATGTCCAAAATCAATGGCGACCATAAATGAGGCAAAATAAAATCATTGACCCGAATTATTTGACCTACAAATACTCAACCACTTTGGTTATAAAATAGAGAAACTAATAGAGGGAAAATGCAAATTGAAGTTATATAATTTAATAATTCATTTTTACACGTAACACAAGTTGTTCTGCTTACAATTTTTACTTACTTTTCATGTTTTTTTTTCCCACACACTACATTCCACGTCTACTACTACTGCTACAAGTAATATACTAATACGATATGCTAAGATGTGACAAGAAATTTCCAAAAAATGGGAGTATAAACTTACAAGTCAAGTGTCAAAAATTATCACTGCAAGGGTTGTTCTTTATTTCCGATACTGAGGATATGTAAATTTGAAACTTGAGACTAATTTTGTTTGAGTTTCCTCAAATTCTAGAAAGAATAATTTCTTTTAACATTGCTTGCTTTATTCCTCAAACTCGCACTCGATATTTTAACTAAGCACTATTAATATTCATCCATCTCTATTTTTTACTCCAAAAAAGGTTATTTTATTTTGCAGAAACTCAAATTAATGTTTATTAAATGCTGAGATCTCTCCAAACTTATACTTCTCCATCTAATTACCTAAAAATGTACAGACATTTGAGTTTTTTTAGAAATAAAAAATGGTTATCAAGTATTTTAATAACACATTAATTCTATTCTTAAAAACATGAAAAAAAATTAAAAATTTAAAAAATGAAAAAGGATATTCGTTATGAAGTCTAAAATAGGCTTAATACACTCAATGGTCCCTAACATTTGCCAAAATATTTTTATTAGTCCTTAATGTTTAAACATGTTCGATGTGGTCTCTAACGTTTTATCACGATGTTCAAATTAGTCATTCCGTCAATATACTGACTAATTCCGTTAGTTTTATTTTTAAAATATTTTTTTTAACAAATAAAATTAAAATAAATAAAACAAATAGTGAAAAATATAAAAAAATTATAAAATAAAATAGGAAATTTATGGCACTATATTTTTTGGTGCTTGGAAATTTATGGCGCCAAAAATTAATAATTTGTGCGCCAAATAATATTAATAAAAAGTAGTAAAAGACATACAACAAATTATTAAAAAACATATATAGTACTCCCTCCGGGGTTAAATAAACGTCGTTTTAGGAGTTGCTTTTACTGTTTCGGCACGTGGCTTAAAGCGGCC
>NBIL01073860.1:2190-19465 GCA_002752925.1 Viola pubescens var. scabriuscula | reverse complement strand
GAAAGAAGAAAACCACTGATTTTGAAGAAATCTGAGAAAATCATAGTACTCCTTCCCCAATAAATGTGGCATAAACCATGAAGTAGAAGAAAAAAAAAATCTAAAGAAAATCCAAATCACCGTATAAGAGTGGAAGACCATGGGAATTTTCCTTTCAAATTCAGAATTTCAAAGAGAATTGCTCCACGCAATGAAAATTACTACAGCCTATAAGTTCTCATAAGCATCAAAACATGCAAATTTGTGTCCTGGATGTCCAGATCACCATCATAAACCCATAAGAAAACCCCATTAGCCATTAAAAATTAAAATATTGAAGCTCAGTACAGTACCTAATGTCGCCGGAGTATCGAGGAACACCGTCGAGGCCTGAACCACTGTGGCTCTCACCCTGGTCCTCCTTGCCGGAGCATCATCGGCGGCGGGGACTGGCAAATGAGGCATGGAGACTTTCTGATCTCCCACCGGACGAGGCATGCAAGTGGGTTTTTGAGCATTCTGAGACGGGCGGGGGGGTTCGCCGGGGACGAGCCCTGGTCGGAACTGGTGGAGGAGCCAACGGACGGTTTCATCGGCGTTGCGAAGACCCAGTTCCACTTTCAGGCTCTGAATGGCGGACAAGGATGGTTTGGGTAAATTGAGACGACTGAAGCGAGTTTCCGATGAATGAGGGCCGCCTAGCTTTCGCTCTGACCTGGGCGTGGTTTCGCCGCCGCCGCGGGATAGGTAAGGGCGGCCTCTCTTTCTTTTGGCCGGCGATGTGGGGCCCGCTACCTCAGCCTCAGTAGGAACAGAGGATTGTTGAACTTCAACATCAAGCACTTCTACTTCCTCCATAATAGCTGAGTGTGTGTGGACTGGGGAGATGCATCTCGCCTCGACCGCTTTATTGAACCGAGATGTAATCAATTCACTAATTTTTTTTTAATTTTTTTTTAAAATTCTTTTAAAATCGAGTATGAAAAATAGAAATAATCACTTAAATTGAACGGAAGTTTGTTAAATTTCTTGTATGTTATAAAAGTGACTAGTGGAACGGGAGAGAAGCGAAAATAAATAACTCAATTTATATTATTTTTTATTTTTTCATCAATTATTAAATATTAAATTAAAAATTAAAAATATCTAAATAAGAATAATTTCATAGTACTAAAAATGATTCAAGTATTTTTAATGCATATAAATTAGCGTGAAATTTGAATTTAAAGAAAAAATTGCAATTACAATGACAATGGCAATTAAATTCTCGGAGATTTAAATGCAAGTAGGAAGAACATTAACCACTGTTTACTCATTACTGGACTAATTAATCGTCCATCATTTTCCGGATCCGATCCTTGACGAAATCGCTACGAGCCTTGGCGCGGGCTTGCTGCGGAGCTATGTTGACGAAAGAGAGGTAAGCGCCATACGCCGACAAAGACGCTCCAGTTACGAACAACCCAATTGTAACCGCTATCTGCTTCCGGGTTGGTGGATATGACCAAATCCCCATCAGGGTCCGGTCAGTTACGGCGTCGCAGTCGCTGCTCCTCCCCGGTTTCTGGCGGCTATAGATGGCTGGAGAGAACGGAATCGTAGTTGCTCTGGTTGCGATGGATCATCTGGGTCACGTTAATTTGTACTATTAGGTAATGTTGTGGGTTATGGGCCGAGCCCACTAAACTCATAAACCTAATGCTCAGCCCATTATTGGAAAAATTAAATACATCTGGGCTGTTTCTCTTCGGACACCGGAGGTGGCGACGACGGCGGAGAGAAGCTGCTTTGAGACGATTTCATGCCTTCGCCACCGTCCATTTCTAGACCTTCAATCCCATCTCTGATCAAGTCCTGCAAAAACCTAATCCATCTCCAGCAACTCCACGCTCACATCATCCGCAAAGGTCTTGAACAAGACCATTTCGTCATCTCCCACTTTCTCTCTCTATCTTCTACTTCTTCCTCTTCCTCTTCCTCTTCCTTACCTTACACCTTCTCCATCTTCGACCGCCTCCTCTTCCCTTCCACTGTCCTCTACAACATCCTCATCAAAATCCTATCTCAACTGAAACCCTATTCGCAGAGCGCCATCTCCGTCTTCATCCGCATGAAGCGTAGCCATTGTGCTTCCCCTGATCGATTCACGTATCCTTCTCTACTGAAGTCGTGTTCTCATGAATGTAGTTTGACAGAAGGGGAAATGATTCATGGGTCTGCAGTGCGGTGTGGAGTTAGTGACGATGTGTTTGTTGGCTCTGGTCTGATTGACTTTTATGGTAAGTGTAAAGAAATATTGTGCGCGCGTAAAGTGTTTGATGGAATGTCTGACAGAAATGTGGTTTCATGGACTGCAATGGTTGTTGGGTATGCCAATGTTGGGGATTTGGTTAATGCTGAGAAGGTGTTTAAGAAAATGCCAGGGAGGAATTTAGCATCGTGGAATGCAATGGTTGACGGGTTGGCAAAAGCCGGGGATATGCTGAATGCCAGACATCTGTTTGATGAAATGCCTAAGAAGGATGTTGTCTCGTTTACAGTTATGATTGATGGGTATGCGAAGGCAGGAGATATGGCATCAGCAAGGGCTTTGTTCGAGAAAGCTCCAGAAAGGGATATCGTTGCATGGTCAGCTTTGATATCAGGGTATGCTCAGAATGGAAAGCCTGAGGAGGCTGTGAAGATGTTTATTGATATGGAGTCTAGTAATGTTAAACCGGATGAGTTTATAATGGTAAGCTTGATGTCGGCTTGTTCTCAAAGTCGTAGCTTGGATTTGTCTAAGGAGGTTGATAGTTACTTGAGCCGGAGTTCTATTGGCATAGGCCAACAGCATGTTACTGCTGCTCGGATTGACATGTGTGCAAAGTGTGGGAACATGGATAGAGCATGGAAATTGTTTGAACAGATGCCTAAACGGGACATGATTTCGTATTGTTCTATGATACAAGGATTGTCAATTCATGGTTTAGGGGATGAGGCTGTTAGGTTATTCAATAGAATGCTGAATGAGGGGTTAGTTCCGGATGAGGTGGCATTTACTGTCATTTTGGCGGCTTGTAGTCAAGGAAGGCTTGTCCAGGAGGGTTTGCATTATTTTGAAACTATGATAAATAAGTACTCTCTAGCTCCATCTCCTGAGCACTACACGTGCATGGTTGATCTTCTTGGCCGAACAGGACAACTAAAAGAAGCTTATGCTCTTCTGAAACCCATGCCAGTGGAGCGTCATGCTTGTGCGTGGGGTGCACTTCTTGGGGCTTGTAAGCAGTACGGTGATGTTGAGTTGGGGAAGGTTGTTGCTGGTCTGCTGTTTGAGCTTGAACCTCAAAATGCTGGTAGTTATGTGCTCTTGTCTGATATCTATGCCTCTGCAAACGAGTGGTTACATGTTTCTTTGATTAGGGATGAAATGACACAGAGAGGGATTCGAAAAATACCTGGTTGTAGTTCAGCTCAGGGTTCTCCTTCCTAGAATTAAATGATGTAAATGAACAATTTCAGAGCGTCCTTTGAAAAGTGTTGATTTTAGGAACCTGATGTGGATTTCAATACATTTATCAGGTAACTGTGCCCCCTGGGGGAATTGGTTCTGATTGCAATTCGTGCCTACCCTCCCATCGCGCGATGCTACAGATGTTTTGGGATAACTCGTTTTGACATTTTTGCGGGATACCGGCTTCATCGTTTGCCAGTATCTATGGAAGGTGAATGCGTTTCGTTGATGACTCGATATTGATGTGATGGCTCACATTGGTGAAAGATGAAATGTAATACTCCCTGTACTTTTTTTAATTGATGTTTTTGTACAGTAGAAAAACCTATGACAATGATTTTAATCTCATTTTATTCCACATTGTTTCATTTTTACTCATAATTTTCACCCAAATTATTATCATCAAATTGGGTTGATACATAATTTATTTTTTTGTCATTTGCACAAAATATATACTTCGGAAATAATAAAATGACAAGTATTATGAACAGTAACATTCTGTAGGAAAGCGTCGGTTATTAAAGAAAGAACGGCTACCTCAGTTTTTCCAACAGTCTGTCTGTAATTTAGTGCAATGTAAACATATTCAGTGAAATAAGGTTCTAAAATATTGACATCGTGAGAGTTGTCAATTGTCTTTTAATGTGTATATTTCACACCTCTAGTGAAGAACTAAAACAGTACATTAGTTCAAAAAGATAAAAAAATAGAACAGCATCTTTTATTGTGTTCGCACCAACATTCTACTCGAAGCGCATGAGGTTGATCACCTGTACAGATTTTGTCTTGTGAAATTTGCATGTTCTTAACATCCAGCCTCCAATCCAATTAGCAGTTCTACTGGTTTTAAGAAGTGAAACCAAATTGAGGTTCCTCACATGTCCTTTCACCATGGATATCCAAGTATGAGATTGCAACAGCAGCACTAAGAGCTGTGCCGATTGGAAGGGCCTCCTCATCAATGAAAAAGTAAGGTGAGTGAAGCGGATGATGCGACTTCAGGGTCTCATTCTTTGTCCCAATTACAAATATTGCAGAAGGCATCTTTTGAGAGAAGAAGCTGAAATCCTCTGCTCCCATGGTCACCGGCATCAGCTGCACATTGGATTCTCCAAGTAAGTGCTCACCAACCTTCTTTGCATGGTTATACAGACCTTCATCATTAAGCATCACAGGATGAGGCATATGCCTGTCCTCCATAAAATTCAGCTCTGCATGGCACCGAAACACTGCTGCATTGGTCTCTATGATCTAGGAGTCAAATATCTCAATTATCTTCTGTATTTACTGCTTTCTTACAATTGATCGGAAACGATGTATATAATTATAAACAAGAAACCAGTGCATGTTCTCACCTCTTTGATCCTTTTCTGAAGGTGGACCAGGCCTTCATTGCTTAAACTCCTAAACGTTCCACCAAATTTCACAGATGTTGGAATTACATTTGGTGCTTTGCCTCCCTCTATGTAGCCAACTGTCACCACCTATGCCATTCATAATGATTAGATAATTTTTTTCATTATCAGTTTCTCTTATGTACTCTAAAGTCTAAACCAGAACATAAGGTGCTTGCACATGTATTGATAATTAGGGTATTGCCAGTTCACTAATTTATTATTTATGTTGGAATGAAATTTTCAGCAATTGTTTTCCAAGTTTTCTGCAAGACAGAGAAACTAAGGAAAGAATTACCGCGGCCTCAAGAGGATCTGTTTCTCGAGACACAATCTGTTGGAGCGCAACGACTGCAGACGATGCAACAAGGATTGGATCCTTGGCCAAATGAGGGGATGATGCATGTGCTCCTTGTCCATGAATGATAGCCTCAAAAAGGCCTGAGCCAGCGAGTAGTGTACCGGGTCTTGAAGCAATGGCACCAGTGGGTAGTTGTGGCAGAACATGAATACTTAAGATGGCCCCAACATCATCAAGACAACCATCTTGTAACATATGGTGAGCGCCACCATAACCCTCTTCTCCAGGCTGGAAAACAAGCTTTACAGTCCCCTGCAAAGTAAAGACAAAGTAACATGAGTCAGAAAACCAAATTATTTGATTTCGTATTCTCAGTTAAGAAGCTTGAATTTACCTTCAGTTGGTCTCTTTTCGCCTGCAGTAACTTAGCTGCCCCAAGGAGCATTGCTACGTGAGAATCATGACCGCAGGCGTGCATCTTCCCATCAATCTTGCTCTTGAACTCCCAATCTACTTCCTCCTACAAGTCCACAATGTCAATCACAAGGTACACAATATGATTATTGATTAAGAACTTTTTCCGTTTCTTGGTTTACAAGGATCGAACGCCTGAACTCTTAAAGATCAACTAATCCCTCACCACTGACCCAACACCAGTGGCTTAAATGATTGCGAACTCATAAATTACACACAAATTAATCGATACGGATTAATCATTTATTCTAATGTTTTCAAGCTTCTAACTTTAAACTACACGACCCATCAGCAGAAGTTTTATGCCCATAACAGAGAAGGACCAAAGACTTTTTGAGAGAAAATTGAGGGGGCAGTACCTGTAGAGGGAGGGCATCCATGTCAGCTCTAAGTGCAAAAACTGGCTGTTGACCGGACCCAATTGAAGCTACAATCCCAGTCTTGGCAACAGGATATTTGTATTTGATTCCCAGCAAGTCGAGCTCGGCCCGGATGATTTCACTTGTTCTGTGCTCTTCAAATCCCAGCTCTGGGTGCTCATGAATCCTCCTCCTGATCCCTCTCACCCACTCAAAGAACTCAGGCTCCGTTGCTGATGCCAACAACTGTTGGGTCAAAAACTGAAGACCCAGTTCATGGCTGGTGTCCATAGCCAAAGATTGATGCCATAGCAATGATGATAATAGTAACAAACAGCTGATGAACCCCATTGAAAATGCAGAACCGGAACAAAAATTGCTCTTGAAGGTAGGTGGAATATGCTTTGTTCTTTTATATATCGTACTCGTACTCTTGAGGATTGTACATTGTGCTCTTTCTTGATGATTGTGGGTGGCACGTGATTTGATGGTTATAATAATAAAAATAACTCCTTGGGAAAATGATCGTATGGGTCTGGCCCGTCTGGGTAGTACCGTAGTAGGCTTTTAAAATGGTGTTTAGCTGGATTTGCGTACTTTATTTTTGCATTATTGGTATATATACACAATTCCATATTCTCAGGCTTCCTGTTTTTGGTAATTTTGGCAAAAGCATTTCCATAATTTTAAAAATTTGAAGATAAGAGAAAAATAAATTATTTGTATATTTATATTAAACCAAAAAAAAAAAAAACTTTAATCCAGAGATAATTTTCCATGGATGATTTTGGATGACGGGGTTCTGGATCGTGGCAGTTACTTCTTGTATTTCACATTCCACACATCATTAGTAAATAAAGCTAAACACTAAATTTATTTGCAAATTCCACTGCTGCACATCACTTTCATTTTTGCTTATCAAATTGCATGATATTAATACATGTTACTTTCTTTCCATATAGCTTCTAATCCAATCAGCAGTAACATTAGTTTCAAACAGCGAAACCAAGCTGAGGTTCCTCACAGATTATGCCAGCATTGTTGTCTAAGTACGAGATTGCAACAGCAGCATGAAGAGCTGCACCTACTGGAAGAGCTTCCTCATCAATGAAAAAGTGGGGTGAATGAAGTGAGTGATGTGAGTTTAAGCTCTTGTTCTGTATCCCAACTGCAAATAATGCAGAAGGCATCTTTTCGGAGAAGAAGCTGAAGTCCTCTGCTCCCATAATCAATGGCAGGAGCTGCACATTGGGTTCGCCGAGTAAGTGCTCACCAACTTTCTTTACATGCTTATACAGAACTTCATCATTAACCATAGCAGGATGAGGCATATGCCTGTGCTCCATAAAACTCAGCTCCGCGCTGCATCGATGCAATGCTGCATTGCCGTCAATGATCTAGCACTCAAATATTACTCATCAGTTATCAACTTATCATAATGATTTGCTGCTTTCTTGCATTTTGAATGGAATCTACAAAAACAATGTTAAAGATAAGAAGAGAGTGATCAGTATGCTCTCACCTCTTTGATCCTTTTCTGAAGGTAAAAGAGGCCTTCTTTGGTTAGGCTCCTAAAAGTTCCTCCAAATTTCACAGACCCAGGAATTGTATTTAGTGCTTTGCCTCCTTCTATGTACCCAACTGTCACAACCTATTCCATTAAAACAAATGAATGAATCAACTTTTTTTTAATGGATTTGCAGTTCCTGTTTTGGTGCATTAAACTAGATGCAATGCATTAAACTACCGCAGCCTGAAGAGGATCTATCTCTCGGGACACAATCTGTTGGAGAGCGACGACTGAAGATGATGCCACGAGGATTGGGTCCTTAGCCAAATGTGGGGATGATCCATGTGCACCTTCGCCACGAATCGTAGCCGTAAAAAGGCCTATACCTGCAAGCATTATTCCAGGTCTCGAACCAATGGCACCGGTGGGTAGCTGTGGCAGAACATGAAGACTTAAAGCGGCCCTAACATCATCAAGACAACCATCTTGTAACATATAGTAAGCGCCCGCATAACCCTCTTCTCCCGGCTGGAAAACAAGCTTTACAGTTCCCTTCGTACATATAATGTACACAAATTAGAGAAAAACCAAAGATTTATTAATTTATAATTCTCTCTTTTGCAGAACCTTGAATTTGTTTACCTTCAGTTGGTCTCTTTTGGCCTGGAGTAACTTAGCTGCCCCAAGGAGCATTGCTACGTGAGAATCGTGACCGCAAGCGTGCATCTTTCCATCAATTTTGCTCTTGAACTCCCAATCTACTTCCTCCTTCCGACCCGAAATGTCAATCACAAGGTCAGTGAAATCATTATTAACTCAAACAGAAATTAAGTTACAACAGTTTTCTCATGGAGAGGTACTAATGGCATTTTTCTTTTGGGACAAAACAAGTGAGGGGCAGTACCTGATGAGGGAGGGCATCCATGTCAGCTCTAAGAGCAAAGACTGGCTGTTGACCAGAACCGATGGAAGCTACAACCCCAGTCTTTGCAACAGGATATTTGTATTTTATCCCAAGCGAATCGAGCTCAGCCCGGATGATTTCACTCGTTCTGTACTCCTCAAATCCTAACTCTGGATGTTCATGAATTCTCCTCCTGACATCTCTCATCCACTTGAAGAACTCAGGTTCCTTTGCTGATGCCATTAACTGTTTAGTCAAGAACTGAAGACCCAGTTCATGGTTCGAATCCGAACCCAACGATTGCTGCCATAGCAACACAGATAGTAGTAGTGGTAATAAACAACAGCTGTTAAACCCCATGGAAAATGCAGCAACAACTTGTGCAGGTTTGCAAGTGATTTTACTGTTTATAAAGGAATTGATTCTTGAAAAATTACCACCTAGGTAGCATTAGTGTTTGTGTGATGACTGCTATACACAATTTCGTATTCTCACGAGTTTCTGTTTTTGGTTTTGGCCAGCACATTGTCAGGACAAACGTAGCTTTAACATGTTACATTAAACATACCCTTATGCCTTAGTTAGAAAATAGGGTGATGCGTCTTAGCACAAAGTGTCACAAATAGCAGTAAGCTTTCCATTCTGTCACAGGACACAACAATATTTCTGCAATTTGGTTTTATTGCAAAGCATTTTCGAAACAGGAAATGGTCTATAAGATGCTCAATATGTCACTGTCTAACTGCTACTGTTGCCACACAAGCTAAAAATTGCTGGTCGGATGGGCAAAGAGGATTACTTTTCTTGTTTAAAATGACTCGCACTTAACTACTCTAAACATGACCAAATATAAGTCGTGCTCGAGTGACTAAAGATTTATTGATCTTTAAATTCAAGTCCGGAACATGGAAAAAAACTATATTGAAAGACTCATGTTCGTCTTTGGAGCCTCTAACGAAATTAATCTCATGTCTGGAACCAACGTAGAAAACACCTCAGGAAATTGAAAGCATGTACCTAAAAAGTATGTTATCAAAAGGGTTAAACCAAAAATTGGTACTGGTTAAATAATTATTTGACTAATTTGCCACCTCCTCTGTTTTTTTGCGTTTAAAAGTACTCGTACATAAACGCAATGTCACATTTGGTACGTCTGATTAACACCGTTCAGTTTTCACCATTAAGTGTCCTAAGTGGCACGCCACGTCGGATCCCACATAAGTAACGGATAACGTGGCAGGTAACGGATGATGTGTCCTTTTACATTTTTTATTTTCTTATTCCTTTCTTTCTTTCTTTCTTTCTTTTTCTTTTCCGTTTTTTTCCTTTTCTTTTCTTTTTCTTTTCTTTTTCCCTTCAAAATCCTCTCCTTTTCTTTCTTTCTTATTTCTTATTGATAAAATTAGATGGTGTTAGGCGGAGGTACCAAATGTGACATTACGTTTGTGTATGGGTACCTTTTAAACACAAAAAACAGAAAAGGTACCAAATCAGTCAAATAATTATTAGACGAGTACCAATTTTTGCTTTAACCCTTATCTAAACACGTCTTTCTTAAACTTTTCTTAAACTTCAACACGTCTTTCTTAAACTTCAGCGTTGACACGTGACATGCTGATTTTCAATTCTTATTAATAATTTATACAATTAAAAACTTTTAATTTTCACTGATAAAATTAATCTAATTTAATTTTTAAGTTATATATAATTTACAATTATAACATTTACTTTTTTTATTTGCATAATTAAATTGATTAAATTTGTATAATTTATTTCTTTAATTTAAATGAAATTTCAAAGATTCTGGAGTTAAATTAATTTCTAAAATATTAGTTCTCTTTCTATTGGGTCGCACTAACATCATTGTTCAAGTAAGAAATGGAAACAGCGGCATGCAAAGCTGCTCCAATTGGAAGGACTTCTTCATCCAAAACAAAGTATGGTGAATGCAATCCCTTAACTGATTTTGCATCCTTAGGTTTTGCTCCAATAAAGAAAAATGCAGCTTTTATCTTCTCTGCATAAAAGCTGAAATCTTCTGCGCCCATAACCATTGGCAATAGTTGCACGTTGGATTTTCCCAGCAAAATCTCCCCAACTTGCTTCCCATGTTCATACATAGCTTCATCGTTTACTGTGGCCGGATAAGGTCTCATTTTCTCCTCCATGAAGTCTATCGAAGCAGTGCATCGATGAACAGCAGCTTGTGTCTCAATAACCTGTTAGCAGACATGTTATCTGTGTCAGATATCTTGAAACGTAACCTCGAAACCTTAAACATTGTAGACATGACAGCGTAGTTTGGCGATTATCGAGTTTAGTGGTTATCACCTCTTTAATCCTTTGCTGAAGGTGGAGTAGGCCTTCTGTAGTCATGCTCCGAAACGTGCCTCCGAATTTTACTGTTTCTGGGATTACATTGTGAGATTCACCAGCGTCGACAAAGCCTACCGAGACCACCTATACAGTTTTGGAAACGATTATTAGGCATACCTCTATTTAATTTAACAAGATTGTAGATAATATATACTTTCTTTGAGGGGAAATGAAGGTTACCCTGGCCTCGAGAGGATCTGTTTCGCGAGAAACTATTTGTTGGAGCGAAAGGATGGAAAACGATGCAGCAATAATAGGATCTCTCGTGTCTTGGGGTCGTGCAGCGTGCCCGCCCTTCCCTTTAATCGTAGCTAAAAACCTTGCAGAACCAGCAAGCATTGGACCAGGCCTTGCACCAATTGAACCAACTGGCATTTCTGGTAAAACATGCAGTCCAAAAATGGTCTGCAAATTATCAATAGCTCCTTCTTTTATCATATGATAAGCGCCAGCGCGACTTTCTTCTCCAGGCTGGAACACAAGCTTTATGGTTCCCTTTTGTAGAAAAAAACAACAGAAATGAATTTGGTTTAGAATAATAAATAAACAAGAACAGAACTTGCAAATTCAGAATTCTTATAGTTCTTAGGGCAATTCTGTGTCTACCTTTAATTCGTTCTTCCTATGTTGAAGCAATCGAGCAGCTCCGAGCAACATTGTTACATGAGCATCATGACCACAAGCATGCATCTTGCCATTGTTCTTGCTCTTAAATTCAGACTCTACCAATTCCTTCCATATCAGAAAGATTCAGTTAAAAAAATCATTTTCAGTGAAAATTCGATGCAAAGATTGAATCTTTTCAAGAAACCCACTTACCTGAATCGGGAGGGCATCCATGTCTGCTCGAAGACCGAACCAGGGCTGAATCCCAGACCCAATAGAACCCACCACTCCAGTTTTTGCAACAGGCCACGTGTAGTCAATCCCAAGCAAACCAAGCTCTTTCCTTATAACCTGACTGGTATTGTATTCATCAAAAGCTAGCTCTGGATATTCATGGATCCTCCTCCTGACTCTCTTTAACCAATCCAAGAACTCCGGCTCTCTCGCCGATTCGAAAAGCTCCTTGGCCAAAGAACTCAACTCCGATCCTGGACTCGTCTTCATAGCCCATACTGTTGCTTGACATGCCAATAGTAGTGCTGCTAACAGATAGCACAGAGTCATTAGATGGAGAAACGAACCTTTGATATCTTGTCAGATTCTTGAAACCCTTCAAGCAAGAAATTGATTAAAAAAAATGTCTGACAAAACCAAAGTCAGATTTTAAAAGTTAAAATAAGGATTGTTGTCTGTCCACATTATTTATTTTTTATTTCTGATATTTATTTTGTTTGCTTTCTCAGGGCAGTGACGTGGTCTCAATTTTTTTTTCTTCTGAAAATCAAAATTATCAATAAAAAGCAGGAAAATTACAACAATCAAGTCTCTCTCAATAAGAGTAGCTAGACTATCACACAAATTAAACATCCAACACCCAACTAATCATATCCAATTAACTAAAAACTTCACCTTTCATGTAACCAGTTGATTAGAGCAATTGAAACAATTAGCTAACAATAATGAGTCTCTTTCTACGATAACCTTGTTGAATTTCCTGGATAATGTCAGGTTGATAGCCTCTCCAAACGCCAGTCTCAAAATTTCAAATAAAAGATTAAATTGCATCACATAAATAGACTGACTTTGGCTAATACTAATATGAATGCTTTTGTTGATGAAAATTGCTGGTTTTTGTTTTTGTTTTCGTTCCCAGAAAGAAAATAAGCCAGCTCCTAATATATGTCCATGGCACGGCTACTCAGGTAAGTCATGGCGACCGCGGCATGGAATGCTGCTCCAACAGGGAGCAACTCCTCATCAAGCACAAAGTATGGTGAATGCAATTCCCTGTATGATTTTGATTTCTCATTCGTTGCTCCAATCCCAAAAAGTGAAGCTCTCATCTTCTGTGAATAAAATCCAAAATCCTCAGCTGCCATACACATTCCGCGAAGTTGCACACTGGATTCCCCAAGCATAGTTTCCCCAACTTGCTTGGCATGGTTGTACAAGTCTTCATCATTTACAGTGGCGGGNCGGGATAAGGCCTCATCTTCTCCTCCATGAAATCTACAGAAGCAGTGCATCGATGAACCGTAGCTTGCATCTGTACAATCTGTTACCGGTATGTTTAAGCAATCAGATCATTTCTACTTTGTCTAATCAATCAACAAATACATAATTACCTCTATTATTCTTTGCTGAAGGTAGGATAGGCCTGCTGTGGTCATGCTCCGAATAGTGCCTCCAAATCTCACAGTCTCTGGTATTACATTTGAAGCTTCGCCAGACTCTACAAACCCCACGGAGAGGACCTACGCAGTGTTGGAAATGAACACGTTAGCCATCAGGTAATGGTACTTCACAATGGTTTACAAAGATTACAACAGAAGATATCGGAACATATTTGATTCTTGTTACCGATCTATCCATGTGTTCAACCAAACCATGCAAAGTATTCATCTTGAGTACAAAGACAAGTAGGGAAGTTACCCTGGCCTCAAGCGGATCTGTTTCTCGAGAAACTATCTGCTGGAGAGCAAGGACGGCAAAAGATGCAGCAACAACAGGATCTCTCGTATCTTGGGGCCGCGCAGCATGTCCACCTTTCCCTTTAATTACAACTGAAAACCTTGCGGAACCAGCAAGCATTGGACCAGGTCTCGAACCAATCGAGCCAGTGGGCAATTCTGGCTCCACATGTAGACCAAAAATGGCTTCTAAATTATCGACAGCTCCTTCTTTTATCATATGGTAAGCACCACCATAACCTTCTTCTGCAGGTTGGAAGACAAGCTTAACAGTTCCCTTCGTAGTCGTAAAAACATGCCAGAAATGCAATCCCATCAAAACAAGAAACAGAAAAATTAAGAGAAAAACATTGTAAATTTCTGCATATATATACCTTCAATTCATTCTCTCTCTGTTGAAGCAACTTAGCAGCACCAAGCAGCATAGCTACATGAGCATCATGACCACAAGCATGCATTTTCCCATCAATCTTGCTCTTAAACTCCCATTCTACCAATTCCTTCCATGCCCAAAACATTGAATTAGATAACTAAACGGACACAACACAAGAGTTACTGCTACTACCACAACTAACCTGAATTGGGAGAGCATCCATGTCTGCTCGAAGACCGAACCATGGTTGGTTTCCCGATCCAATCGAACCCACAATCCCAGTTTTTGCATGAGGCCAAGTGTACTCAATCCCAATTGATTCAAGCTCTGACCTGATGAATTGGCTTGTGTTGTGCTCTTGAAAGGCAAGTTCTGGGTACTGGTGGATTCTCCTCCTCACCCTCTTCAACCAATCCAGGAACTCCGGCTCCCTCGCAGATCCCAACAACTCCTTCGGATCTAAAGCTCCGGTTGCCTCAATTGCGAGTTGGTAGAGTAAGGTCAGCAAAAAAAAACAGGGCAGTGATTTCGGACATCGAATTGAAGCGCTCATCTCCTGAATCTTCTGGTTCCGTCCGTACCAGTTGAAACCGATGATGTCCTTCCTTCTCTGGTCAGCGAGGAGGACTGTGGATATTCGCAGAGTGGGTCCCACGTCCAGTTTTAGATGGGCCGTCGAGGAATGGAAGATGGCTAATTAGTTTGGTCTAAGCCCAGGTTGTGCGTTTTTGGGTCAAGGGCCTAGGCCCAATATGTGAATGATGTATTAATCAATAAACCTTGTGCATGTTTTGGTATATGCTAGTAAACTTCTAATTAAAAAAAAAACATGGGAGGTATCGGGTGTTTGAACGAGAGTTGATTTTAGGTTTGCAGACAGCTTATGGAGATGTGGTTTAACAATTGAAAAAAGAAAATTTTAGCTCATGAGTGTGTAAATCAACGGTTAGGGATTGTTCTAATTTAGTTAAAAGTTTCGATTTAGAATCTCATGTATACAGTTGCGTTAAAATTTGTGAAATTTTTTTTTGTTATTCTTCGAGATGATACCCTGCTCGAGCCTAGAATAATGTAGATAAAAACAAATGTCAACTCTTTTTTTTGTCTTCTTTTTCCTAACTCCCGGTAGGAATCCTTTCCCTTTGATGCGGTCGGCTGATGAAATTATTGTTCTTGTCAAAGTTCATAATTGTAACAATTAAAATATTGTCCAAGTCATATTCTGCATACTAACTTCGGATAATTTTAACTAATGCGTCTAGTAGTGGCGTGCGGTACCATTTGATTAGTTGTATCACGTACTATATCATTTTATGTCATTCTTTAATTTTCGAACAGAAAAGATGATGTGATTCTCCGACTTTCGGACGGTCAAAACGAAGAAAGAAAATTAACGATCATGCCCCCGTCACACAGGTCAAAATTAACTGCAATCAATTTATGGATTATTAACAGTAATATTTTTTCAAAATAAAAATAAAGTTAGTAGCATCATCACCCCTAAACTATCACCGTCTGGTAAATAGATTTTTCAATAATTTTTTTTTATTGAATTCAACTCCCCTGACTATTTTTTCGTTGCAAAGAGACCTCTCCGTTAAGTTTTTCATCCAAACACTTAAGGCATATACTTTGACCATATTTTTTTATTCTCTTTTATTTTTTAAAAATGAGAAAAATAGGAAAATAATTTTTAAAATTTGAAAAAATCAGGAAAAAATCCAGAATTAAAATTTAAAAAGTTATAAAAATTAAAAAATATATATGAAATTAACAGCGATGTTTTTTATTTTTTTCTATTTTTTTAACAAAATTTGCTACTTTTTTTATAATTTTAATTCATCTTTATATAATTCTTTAGAAAATTATATAAATATTTTTAAATAAGTTATCTCTTTATAAAAAAATAAAATAATTAGAGGAGCTAAATTCAATAAAAAAAATCATAAAATGATCTATTTACCAAGTAACGATACTAATGACCCATAAAAATATATTAGGCCATGTGGTTTGGAGTTCTAGTTTAAGTATTTTAATAATTTAATTATGTGTTCAGATTTTAGGCTGTATTTTATGTCCACCTGTCCACAGGCTGGCAGGCAGGCCAAAAGAGCTAATTTCAACAAGCTTCTTATAAATAATCAACCCTCTCCTCCAAGAGAGAATTGTCTTTTCTTGGCTAACCTTACTTCAAGAAAAGATAGAACAATCCCTCTTCTCCGTCTTGGCCTCTTCATTCCTGTGCTGGGTGTGAAGTAATTAATGGCAACTAAACTGATTTCTGCAGTTGCAAGAAGGTAATAATACTTGTTCATTTCTCTCTCTCTCTCTCTCTCTCTCTCTCTCTCTATATATATATATATATATATATATGTTAACTTGAGTTAATTGATTAGGTGATTATTATTTAAGACATTTTCCCTCTATGTATGTTGAAATTTCAAAAACCAATCAAGAAGTTTGAGAGTTGACATGAAGCCAAAAATTGAAAATGTATAATGTCTTTCTTTTATATACCATAAAAATAAAATTAACTAAAATTGTTGAGATAGATTCGAGTATGGTGATTGAATTTTCTGATTGGACGGCTAAAGCTGCTGAGCTGAATGATTTCTTTTAATATATTTTTCTCAAAAAGTTTGCTAGTTTTTATTGGTTTTGGACTTTCTTGATTCATGAAGAGTTGAAACGTGGAGTATTAGTTTATTTCTCAAGCTCTTGGGCTTAATTCAATTAAATGAAATCATTATTAAAACACACACACAATAATGTTCTACACAAGTTGTAGCTCAATTATTTCTTCATTCATAGAAGAATTTTCTACTTTTTTCCCATTTTATTAGGCATGTATTTTATAAAGGCTGAGTCTTATAACCTACTTTTCAATTTTATTTTACCTTAAAAACTACCCTAATTCATATCTTATGCACCCAAAACATTTCTCATAAAGCTAAGTTATACATAAAATTATAACCAGTATTTATTTACAGTTAAAATCCTACTTTTGAGACATTACTCAAATTTATCCAACAAAATTTAGTTTTTTAGGGGTGACAAGAAAAGCCTTATTGCACTCTCCAGCAACTTTGGGCCCGTAAATAAGCCCATTATACATGACACTAAAAGATTTTTCAAAACTTTGCTCCATGGGTTTGAACCCTGGTGCCTACATTTCCCTTGATTCCTTCAACTTCGAAAATCATTTCCTCACCTTTTCATCCATCCCTAAACTTCTGCACCAAACAACTTTCCATCCCTCTCTCACACTCTCCATCCCTGTCTGTTACAAAGCTCCTTGGCCCATTTATCCGCTTTGAAACATGATCAAACGCGTCGTGGGTATGCTTTAGTTGATGGGTATGATATGGATGTGAATTTCCAGTCTGCTTTGGTGTTTTTTAGTTAAATTCTTATGTTTTGACTAATGCAAATGAACTGTTTGATAAAATGCGTGAAAGAGTGTGTGAGAAACAATGAGTTTGGAACCTTATTTAATTGTTATGATCATATCCTCACATGAGAACCCACAATTT
>NBIL01073708.1:0-10389 GCA_002752925.1 Viola pubescens var. scabriuscula | reverse complement strand
AAAAAAAAATCCTTGCCATTTTTTTAATCTTTTTAACCATTAAAAATTTCAAAATTTGTATAAGGTTGATATTTTAGAGTCCTCTAACTTAAAAAATAATAATATTAGTATTTTTAATATTAAAATATTTACACAGTTAACTTTAGCTATGTGATCAGAAAAAGGATAGGACAAATACTTTTTCTTCTTATTTATTATTTTTCTACACAATTCTTATAAAATGCAATCATTAATGTATTTATTTATTATATTCTATTAAAATATTTATAAAACATAATTTTCATAAAAAATAATAATTTATGAATATATATTTTTAACTTTACTACCAAGCACTTTTCAATCTTTGATTTATTTTACTAGTATCATTTTTTTTCATTCCGTTAAAAATAAAAATAAAAACTACCTCAATTTCAAACAGACCTTTGGTAGGGGATTTTATTTTTCTCTTTATTTAAGAGAAAAAAAAGAGAGGCGAGAATCTAGATATTTCTAGAAAAAGTACAAATATAAAAACAAAAGAGAGAGATTCGTTAACGTGCATAAAATACAGTGAGGACAGTCGCATCCTGCATCCCCTGTCTTTCGTTCTCAACCATTCAACTCCCCCACCAATAGATCGTTCATAATCCCAATAATTTATTCCAGATATTTCCACGTCAGACTCCCTCCCCTTACTCCTCCGCTCATCATAATAATACCACATCATTTTCTCATGTCTCCATAACCGCAACAGATCTCCTCATCTCCTTCGTCGTCTTCTACCTTTCGCTCTTCTCATTTCCTTCTCCACCGCGGCAATCTGTTTTCCATTATTGCACTCTGTGGCCTTGTCGTCATGATTTTGTGCGATCGTCTCTTCGCAGTAAGCCACCGCTTCTTCGATTATGCTTTTATCGGTTCATAATTTCATGTCGCCGTGTTCAAGTATACCATGCAAACGCTAACAAAAGAAGTACGAAACAGTAACCTGAAACGCTGTTTCTGCCAATTCTTTGACCTAATCACACGCATTATAAACCCTAGCTTATGCGTTTGCATTTATTTTCTTATTGGAGATTCTAATCTTTGTTTTTTTCTCTTGCAGTGTGGAATAGTCGTTGCAGATATTTGTTGGAGCAGATGGAGGGAATTTTTTGCGCCATTTCTCATCCTGGTTTGTATTATGATTGGATGCTTCTTTTTCCTTTCGAAGTTTGTGTGTTTTTTTATCTACTTTTTGCTTCGTTTTGGACATTTTGGTGGTGTTTGATTTGGTAAAAACTATCCTGACTAACGAGTATGGTCACTCACAACTATAATTTCATTCCAAAGTTTTTTCATGTTCAATTACCACTCATGTCATAAGCTACACCTTCTTTTTTAACACGATTTACCTTTTTCACTAAAATCTTCTCCTTGATTTGTATCAATCTATTACTTTTACGTCTTCTAGCTCATGTTGTACAATTTTCTCGTATCTTTTACCACTGGTATGTTCTAGACTGCAAGGTATTCTCTGATGCTTTTAATTGGGCTAAAACCACGAGGAACACATAAAATATAGTTCAAAACGACTGGTTTTCAACATTCATGATGAGATATCATCAGTAAGTTTTTTGTTTAAGGAATTTGGAGATGTGATTTCTCGACTGAAATATGGTATTCCCTATGGAAGAAATACTTTTGCTTCGTTTTATTACTTTGGATACCGTTCAATCACTGCCTAAGTCTTAGTTCCTAAATCTTTCATTTGTTTCTTCTTTTCCTTCTAGGGGAAAAGTGTGGTACATTTTTCTGCATGTTGTGCTCTTCAATTAGTTGTATATATGTAGCAACTACTAGTTCAATGATCATCTCTTTGTAGTTTAAATCTCCTTTCAGTGTTGCACGATCAACCTTAATGGTTTTCCTCCCCCGTTGGGTGTATTAATACTTTTTCATAGACTTTATCTAATTTCCCTTGGTTCGTAGTTATTTGGAATGCGGTATTCTTTGGGAGTGGTGTGAGTACGAATGGGTTCTGTCATGCCATTGAAATCTCTGTGATTCACAGTTGTATGCTTAGTTGGTTTGCAAATTCGAATCATGGTGCTCTTCAAAAACCTTCTTTCTGTCTGTTATTAAGACGTATGCATGAGAACTATATGTGTTTTCGGCATGTTTGAGTTATGCTCAAAATAGTTTTAAAACTGGCTTTTCATGGGGAGGTTCTTCCTGAAAAGAAAGGTACAGTTTATATAATGTGAGTCTTATAACTTGCGGTTTTTGTGTTTTATTGTCATAATTAAATAGACTGCGTGTGAAAGTTGCTACAAATTTTGGATTATTTTTGTCTTAATTATTCAGATCCCGGGGGGCTTGAGTGATCTTGGTTGCCATAAATTTCATTTTGAAATCTTAATATTTTCTTATTAGCTGACCAGGGATGGTATAACATATCCTGAACATGTTAAATTTAAGAGGTATTTAGTCTTATTTAGGCTGACTTTAGGGTACAATGCATTTGGATTGGGGTTAAAAAAGTGATCACGATGCTAATTTTTTTAAA
Organism: Viola pubescens var. scabriuscula; assembly: GCA_002752925.1. Taxonomy (NCBI): domain Eukaryota; kingdom Viridiplantae; phylum Streptophyta; class Magnoliopsida; order Malpighiales; family Violaceae; genus Viola; species Viola pubescens. The sequence continues at coordinate 7,862 of NBIL01073708.1, read as the reverse complement.
ATATATATGAATTAATTGTTCCTACAAATAGTTTACTGGATATTTGGATAGAAATTAACTTCCTTATGTTTTTACCTTTACGTGGGTCGCATTGACGATGTGTGAGTAAAAGAAATGAACGGTGGGTTATAAGTTTACGAAAGAGAAAGAAATTGATTTGTTTAGCACTTAGCCTTGAATTTGGAATTAAGTGTTAACTCCTTACAAAGTTAAAATTTCCCCATATCCCAAACAGTAGTCAAACATCTTTAAGTGGAGGTAGATTTTATAAAGATAACATTTACCCTCCTTTCCCTCCATCCAAACATCCCTTTGGGTTATGGATATAAAACAGGTTTGTGGTTGATTCTAAGGATTAATCTAATAATTAGATGTTGATTTGAAGGTTCTTCGAGGGCTGTGAATATAATCTGGGTTCTGTAGTTAAGGAATCTTAACACAACTTGTATCTTGCTTTGTATGGGATGGAATGTTCTCTGTGGCATACTTCAAACAACCGGAGCTGAACGATCTTAATGGAAGTCTTGATGTCTTCATTAACCAACAAATAGTACTCTATGCTTTCTGGGTTCCAAAACCATGCATATGTAGTAGATTTTTTTTAATCATAGGATTGTGCTTCTATCTTGTGTCAATCAAGGTAAATGGATTGTACTCATTGGCTATAATCAATTCAAAAGTGTTGTGTGTGCAATTTGGTGCACGGGTATCAAATAGACTTTGCTAGCTTTCCTTGTTCCTTGATTTGTTTTATTAATAGCTGTTTACTGCCATGTCCTGGGTCTTATACCGTATAATGAAGCTGTATATTTATGTGACAAAGAACCAATGATTATGTTATTGACATGCTTTTTCTGGTTACCAATTACTTGTTGACGTGTGTCCTTGACAATTTATTTTTACTGTCTTTTCCCTCAGTTACTAATGTTTTGTTCTAATAGTTTTTCTTTGTTTTCATTACCTTTTCTATTTGATTTTACTATGTTTAGGCATATAATGGCCGTTGTGATAGTGGATCATACTGGAATGAGGCCTTGAAACGTTAGCATAAGAGCATAAAGATACAGAAGTTAGAATATATCATCTCCATCCCTGATTTTTTTTAAAGTTAATGTTGAGATCAAAATTGACATGCAGCTGAGTTGACTAGGACATCTGTTAACTGTTCTTGTATGAATTTACTCCTCTGAACATATGCATGCTGGTACTTGCACATCTGTTGCAGAACATGACTTTATGCATTTAAGTGCCTTTTCATTGTAATGATAAGTTTGAATCATTTCAAATATCGCTTAAAAGTGTGGTGCGCATGCAGTGCAGTGTAATCCTCTTTATTACAGTTAATCTCATCTTTACATAAATAACTGGATCCCCCCTTGATTATCACACCCATGCTTAAGTGTTTTCTCTTGATGATGTCAAACCAATGTCCATTTGTTGAATGGTTTGTGGCTCACGTACAACATTGCAGTAATTGAAGCATATTCTTGTAATTTATGGGCCATTGATATCAGGCAGCAGCCATGCCCGGTGGATGCATTTTGTTGTCTATTGCAGTTGTAATCTGCTGAAATAATCCACAAAAATAGTTTGGCATTGATATTCTGCTAACTTGGTTTGAAAGATGTAATTATATGGAGGAAAACCATACCACCGTTTTGTAGCCCCTGTTGCATCATAGTTCTGTTGATGTGGCTGGCTAAGCTGGAGATGCACAGGCACATGCAAGTCCTCTCCAATTCCTAGACCATTTGTGAGAAGAGAATTTCTGTTTGCTCCATTCACATCCCTTGTTCCATAAACCTACAATGCGACCTTCTTCTGGTAAGAATAAATCATCATAAGTTTATATATGGTCTACGGTTTGTTGTTTGATTCATTTCCAGGATAATTGAACTTTCCATTATTTATGCAAACTACTTCTTCCATATCCTATTCCTTGTTTACCTTCTTATAGAGTTCAATATTTTCTTGGTGAATGAGGGAGCCCTGCAGCATTCGACTGGAATCAACATCTTGAAACTGGAAAACTATGAAAGTTAAATTACTAGGTACAGTCTTCAGGGTTCACCTTTCTGTTTAGCTCTTGTATTTCATCCATTAAAATTTGGTCCTACAGAAGTCAAATGGTGTATTAGTTAGATGTTTCTGCTTCACTTATGCAAAGGACAAACATGAAACATTACGGGCAAGATTTCTTCGTACCTTTTTCATACGAACCCCCCGAAGACTCATTTCCAATTGGTTCTCCAAATTCTGTAAATCCTTGATGCTCAACCCAGAAAGCTCTTCACCCATCATTTGCCTGTTATAAGTATGCGAGTGCAGTTCACGATTTTAAACTTTTTTCAGGACATAGCCAACTTGGTTAGCAACAGGCATAATATGATCTGAGAAGCCAATTCATACTCAAATGTGTTCTTATTTTGACACGTTTAAAGTGCATTTCTGTTTCTTCTCATCAATCTCTCTTGTGAGATTGCCTTTGATGAGAAAACGGGGTCAATTCCTTCTGCATCAGCACCAAAAAAAATTGTACACGTGGAAAGTAATTGCTCTGGACTTCTGTTACTGTGTAAGAGAAAGGCATTCTACTCTTTTTCGTAAGTAAACTTGGGCTCTGTTTGGGAATAAGTTCTGCCTTTTCCCACCACAAATCCAATGACAAACTGATTCTAGCAAAAGCATCTAAGTTTGTGCTGTCTACCTGAATGCAGTTTTCCCGAGTGATTTGTGGTGGGGACAGCAGAATTCAATCCCAATGAGGGCCTTAGGTGCTTAATGAAATTATATGGATCCTCCTTCAAGCTCAATACACAGTCAGTTTGTTGATGTGCAACTGGCTTATGATTTAGTACATTCCATGGTTAAGCTATGGGTATGAAAAAAATCATTTAACTAGTACTGGTAAGTTTTAGCTAACCTGAGGTTCTGGTTTGACATGTTGATTTCACCATGAAGAAAAGAATCTAGAATGCATGAGTTTTGTGCTGTTTTTAGTCTAGACACCCATCAAACAACAGACAGGGAAAAGACTGATTTTAAACCGTAGGGTTGGTTAAGGTTTTGATTCCTAACTATAACTCATCGTGCTGATGAACTCATTCTATATGGGGATGAGTATTGGTGGATTGTTTGTGGTGATGTCATATGATATACAGATGGGATAAGAGAATAACTCAGTCATGTGCATTGAGTAATCTACAAAATGACATTTATATTTGTGCGACTTTGGCTTGATAAGATGATATAAATTTCAACTTTGGTGTGTTATGTCATTCAAGTTTGAGAGCTATGCAGGAATCTTGAACGTTTAAGCTGTGTCATCTATCCATTTGTGCTGTTTGGTTTTGTTATTTTGTTGTAGGGTGGAAGAGTGGAGGGGTATTTGGGTTCATTATTGTAGTCAGTGTCTGGCTGGCTTGCTGGTTGGCTATATGCACCTCTTGTTACTTATCCTTGTTGAATGGAATAATATGTCGGCTTCAACGTATTCATGTCTAAACAAAGATCAGTAATATTACTTGGACTTTTTGTAGGGAAGGGGTGTGTTTCTGCCTGGCCTGCTTTAGGAGTGCGTGAGCTGTATGTTTTCCTGACCATCTAAATATATTTCACCTGACATTTTTTGTTTGATGCATGTGTGTGCTTGACAAGGTTTTGGGTTTTCGATTCTAGTAAGGTGTTATTATCATGCAACTCTTGCCATTAACATAGAAAATTAATTTCCTAAGATGAGATTTGTACCGATGATTTTCTTGCAAGTTCTGGAGTTGCTCTCTCAACATTGCTGCCTCCCTTTGCCAGAACTAGCAAAAACCAACAAAAAAAGAGCACAATTTAGCAATATACAACTGCCTTTCTTTGTGTGCTTCTCAAGTATGAAGAGCAATTGGTGTTTTGTTTTTTTCATGAAGAACTCAAGCAAGAAGTGGGTAAAACAAGCTTCACATCTAGTTCATTTCTTTTCCCTTTCCCCCCTTTCCAAGATTTAAAATTTAAATGCAACAACTGATACATGGAAAATAGAGCAAAGAGATATCGGATACTCGACAGTTGCTCTTTCCTATCTGTATATTACCCAAGTTTTTCCTGACTGCTTCTTTTTGTCCTTGTGGTGAGTACATCTTAGCATTCCATTATTCTTTTCCTTCGTGTATAGGCACTCACTTTAATCCATGCTAATATTACTGGTAGAACAGCTAGAAACACAGTACTTCTGTTAATTCACTTTTGTGCTTATGCTTGCACCTTACAAAAATTATGATTCTCTTCGTGTATCATTTAGCTACTGCAAAAACAAAATTTAAAAGTTTCTGTCCATGTTGCTTCTCTTGGTGCTAACTTAATTAGGGAACGCACAGTGATGCTCTTGGCACAGATTGATGTTTGTTTATGTTATAAATCCAGAAATGCTCTAAAGATCAGAGGCTTCTAATCTTCCAATGTTAGTGATTGCAGTTGAAAGTTTAACATTTGTTTTCCATGCATGAGCTAAACACGTCCAAATGCTGTAAAGTAAGTAAATAAAATGCTGCTGTGAAGGTCGCGTCGCATAGTATCTAATATGATTGAGGAGGAGTAGGTTCTTGAAATACCTTGACTTCAGAGATTTGATTGCCCAGTTGATTTTCTTCTTTTGATTTGCTGTATCTCTCTACAAGTGACTTCATACTGTAACAAGAGATCAGTGACAACATACATCAGAGGTTTTATGGTATCTTCCTTGTCAACAGCAGAAACAGCTTCATGGACACCTTTTATGGATAAACTTATATGTGATTTCAGGAAGTGATTAGAGTTGCTGTGTTCATGTGGTCGTGCACATTTAGCTGATGCAAATCGGGAAACATATATACACAAGAAGGACCTCAAATCCGCAAAGACAAATCCCCTGTCTTTTTGATGGATTTTTAATGAAACAGAGTATAGGAGGATTGGTTTTGGTTGATCTAGCTATCTTTTTGTTTCTTTGTCCACTTTTCTTGAAGAAATGATGTTAGTTTCACTTCACTGGAAACGAAACATAACAACTCAACATATTGCAATCGAAATATTGTGCTCTTGCACCTCTGCTATAATTAGTGAATTCTCAAAATAATTACATCATGATCTTCCATATTTTGATTTGAGATCATCTGAACCTGTTGTCTTGTCCTCATCCAATCAAGCAAGTATTTAATTTATTGAACCAACAATAACTTTTTATTTAAAGGGTGAGCGTGCTGAATTATTGATAATTTGATACCATTAATTGAATCAATTTTTAAAATTTTATTTACACTGATAGGAACTTGTAATCTTTTAAAAGATTTATCTAATCCTTCAACACTGTCTAAACACCAGCAGCTTGCCAATTTTTGATGTTTTTAAGCAAACTATATTAGCAAATCATACATAAACATTTCCTTTTTGCATATTTCTCTCTTTTGTGAGCCGAGCGGACTCCATCAAACTTCAAAAATCTCTTATTTCCAAAAAACAAAAAAACTGTTAAAAGCTAGACCAAATTAATAACGAATATTCCATACTTTATTTTTATTATTCGAACAAATCGGAGACGTACGTAGTTGAATCAAGAAGGATTACAGGGCATTGTAGGAATGACCAAACAGCAAAACCAGGAAGAGCAGCAACACGCTCTATCCTGAATCAAGAAGGATTACAGGGCATTGTAGGAATGACCAAACAGCAAAACCAGGAAGAGCAGCAACACGCTCTATCCTAAAACTCCATGTGATATATATAGTTGATTGTCTTCTTGTCTACAAACTTAGTTAAAATTGAATTTGTTTCTTTTCATTGCTCAAAAAGTGAGTCTCTCTGGTTCTTAAAAGAGGAAGACTGAATTTATGTTTATTTTCAGTTTTCATCCAATACCCGGTCATTATATTGGATATCAACTATTCCGAATTCGAACCGAGTAGAATATGGAACAAAACTTTTTCTCATAACTTTGTGACATGCATGAACCAAGTAATATATTCACATACGTAGTAGACTGATGATCGATTAATATAGAGTAACTTTTTCTTGGTCAGTTTTTGAAAAATATTGTACCTAAATAGTTTCTCATAAACTAATAGATTTTATTAGGCCAATAAATAGAATGCAGTGAACCATAAAAAAAAGATTATTGATCAATCTAAGAATAATCAAGTAAGTCTTAAAAAGGGACTACAAAGGCGACTACAAACCAGTCAAAACTCTAAAAAAACGGAAAAAGAATCTCGGTTAGTACAACAAACAACACAAGTAGGGGGGTGTCAATTATCTCATGCACTGAGTATGGAAAATCCGGTTTTCAAACCCGAGCAAAAACCAATATGATGTCCCCGAAATAGTTTCTAGTTTCTTCATATATATGCCTCTACGTACGTACTAATGGTTACTATACTGTCTCCAATTATAAATAGCATTATTTCTCACCCATCTATCTTTATCCCATCATTCCCGACAAGAAACTTTGAACCCATGCACAACCATGATATATATGCATTTAACTTAATTCCTTCTTGTCTCTCCTTTTCTCTACCTAATTTTAGGTATCTTTTTGTCCACCTTGGGTCCCAAGATCTTATATATAGTATACCCTAATAAATACGTTAGCTCTCTCCTAGTCTTCTATGGATTTTGCTTCCATGAGATCATTTCTTTGAGATTCTGTAATCTTTTTTTCTTTTTCGTGGATTTATTCAATTCTTGCATGTAGGTTGATATACCCTACGACATTCCCTCTTGTTTTTAGGGTCTACCCTTATTCCACCGTACAAGTCAGTGTCCTTCCATTCATCCTAGCTAGGCACTGATCCACTATTAATTATAAAAGACTTTGGAATATTGTTAAGTTATGAATTAAATTTTGTATTCTTACACATTTTGTCAATAGTTATAAGGATCTTACGAATGGCTGGTTGGTATAAGTGTTTCGGCGTTTTCATTTTTTATGTATGATGTTGATTCAATCTTAGCTAGCTTATAGAGTAATTATTTGTTAGGAGCACTTCATCCCAAGCCGACTCAATGCTTAAAAAGTTAGTACTCCTAATTCAGCAAACTTAGAGAGACACTATTAGTGAGATACATTAATGTTATAGATTAATGCTAGAATGATATTACTCTTAATAAGAGAAGAAAGAGTTTTCCAACCTCATCATCAATTCATTGAATTAATGTTTAAATTTTGGGGTTCAAAAGGACACATCAACGCAATTAGAGTTCTTTTTAATGTTTCATATATATATATATATATATGCTAGAATTCTTTAGGTAGGTTTACACCCCTCCCAGGTCAAACATTAACACATGAAGAAACTCAAATTTGAACTATTAACCTTGAAACTAAATAATGTTGTTATGTTTTTTAGCCTAAACCAAAAATATTCCTAAGCCCGGTAAGTTAAGATCAATCATATTTGCACTAAAAAGTAAAGTACTTCTAACGGGTAATTTCTTCCTACACAATAATCAAACCTGGTTTAGTTCACTAAGGAGTAAAGTACTCTTAACATATAATTTCTTCATACACAAGAATCAAACTACGATCTAGCTTAGAGGGAATAAGAGTGTCAAACCGCTCACATCAATCACATATTGATATTACTCTTGTCACCTTAGGACAACAATAAGAGTCTGCTATGTTAAGACAAATCATGTTCGCATAGGATTAGCTCATTATTAGCACAGTTACTAATTAACTCCATCTTCAATCTTAATTAGATTCAAGGATCTACATGAACATAGTATCTGCGAGAGAGGCTTGAAGCCTATAAAATTCCAATCCTTACGCCATCACAAATCGAATTCATAACCTACCTTATAAAAAGGGCATGCATTTGCGAGCTGATTTATATATATATATA
>NBIL01073605.1:0-14293 GCA_002752925.1 Viola pubescens var. scabriuscula | reverse complement strand
GTGTCGAGGCCCCCCCACAAGGTGGGTCTATAAATACCCCCTCTCCCCTTGAAAGGAGGATGAACACACACGCATGCGCGTATCAGAGCCCTACGAACATAAACACTATAACCCGGTAGATTCCCCTTACAAGCTACACTATTCTTACTCCAAAATGTCTACTGACTTGATCGTCGGAGTTTCTACGCCGGAGACCCCCTTCGACGTTTTGCAGGTGGCTTAGGGGCAACAAGATTACAGATCTACTCTTACCCCGGTCCAAGGATTATCATTTTTTGTGCTTTCATTGAGAGTTTTGGATTATTAAGTGAGTTAACCTTGATATCTAAGATCTTCGTCGTCTTCCTTATAAGATCTGCTCTTTTAATAGCGTCCGGTCAAGATTTCTCGCCTGTCCAGCCCACCAGCGGCTCTGCCATATTTGTTCATGACGTTCCAGTAGTCACAACTACGGTGACACCCTTGGGGCTCAGACCCCACCCTGTAAATCGTCAACTCTTCTTTTCTGCCAGTCTAGAAATTAGCTTTCCAGCTACTGCTCAGCCTGGGCCGAGTTCCGTGCCCGCGCCTGCTGAATCAGTCGTCGCCATGCAGCAGGGGAGGATGGACATTATCTTATCCATGCTCGCCAACTTGATTCTTCAACCATCCGCCCACCTGTAATCCCCGTCACCTTTGTTAGCTCCACCCTTGGTTGCATCTCAGGTCGTAGCCTTACATGTGGTTAACGAGCCTCCAGCCTCTCAAGCAGTCAATTTAGCCCCTGCCAGAAGTCAGCATCTTCCTCATGAGAATGCGGAGCAACTTATTTTGCCTGCGTCCTTGGCCGTTATTCCCCTCAGGGCAGAGGAAGAATTCTTGGACAATGCACACGAGGCTAGCAATCGTGTGGTAGGGCATAGTGAGAGAAGGGTCCCGTCTCATCACAGGAGGAGGTCTGACGGTAGGAGGAAAATGAGCAGGTCCCCAAGGGCGCGCCTCCCAGTAAAGGATTACCGTCAGGATGATCATCGACGGTATCAACCTCGAGAGGATGATTATGGTTATTCCCGTTCTATCTCCCCTTGCTATCCGAGAGAACGAGATGATGACCCAAAGCATCCGTTGACTTATCGGGTGTGCAGACACCGGGTAAGCAGATGGGTGAAACTGCCGGTAGAAGTGTATGATGGCACCAAATATCTTGTTACCCATTTGAATAGGGTAAATGATTATGTTAAATTCAAAAACCGGAAGGATGAGGCTCTGTGCCAGATCTTCATACTGACTTTGTCTGGAGTCGACAGATCGTGGTTTAAGGGACTACTGTCTGGTTTCGTAGATAACTTTGCCCAGTTGGAAGAAAAATTCCTAAGCCGATTTAGCACTTCAATTCCTTTGAAGAAATCCTCAGTATCCTTATTTGATGTTCATCGGCAGCCAAGGGAATCTCTTAGGGGCTACTTGGATCGGTTCAATATGGAGATGGCTTTGACGCCAGATGTCACGGTAGATTTTGCCGTGGAAGCTTTAAAAAGGAACTGTGCCTACGACAAGCTGGAAGATTTCCTGCTGACAGATCCCCCATCAACCTTGGATCTCCTAAGGATAAAAGCTCATAATTATGCTAAGATGGAGGAGGCAGATTACCAACGGAGATCCTAGAGAGAGTGTGCCGCGTAAATCGGCAGAAAGGAAGATAGAGGGTAAGCAGGCGGATGTTAAATTGACTCCATTGCCGATACCTCATGCAGAAATTCTTGCAATCATAGAAGACAAAAAGCTACCAATCCAATATCCTCCTCCCTCCAGACCAGGCGCGGTATTAGGGACGTGCGCCGAAATTTATATTGTCACTTTCACAAGGCGCAGGGTCACAAGAAAAATGAGTGCAGGCACCTGAAAGAAGCAATTGAACAATTAATTGTAGATGGGTACTTAAGCGAGTACGCGATTAAGGCCAAAACACAAGCCCGTGATAACCGATTGATTTCCAATCGAGGAGAAAGCGTGCAAGTGGCACCCGTCAAGTCCTCTGTAGAGAGGGAGCGGTTGGAAAAAGGCAAGGAGGCTTTGCTGGCCGCTATGGAAGAATTCCCTATTTGCAACCTGATCGTCGGAGGGACCCAATCCATAGAAAAACCTTCAACCAGTGGGAAGAGGAAGAGAGAGGTACCCCTACCGGATGAAGCATGGATTAATATGCTTGACAGAATGGTAGTATCTTTTTCGGAGGAAGATCAGAAGGGTGTGGTGTACCCCCACAATGATGCGCTGGTATTGATGGGCATCATTGGCAACCACAGAATAAGGAGAACTCTGTTAGACAACGGTAGTGCAGTCAACTTGATGTCCTTGAGTGCATAAAACTTCATGAAGCGTCCGGAATCGGACCTCATACCCTACCAGAAGCCCATCATTTAAGTGGATGGAGTATCCATTCCGATAGCTGGAATGGTGCGTCTACCGGTATTCTTCTTGGAGGACAGTTCCAGGAGGACTGAATTACAGCTGCTCATGGTAGTGGACTTGAACCTACCATATAATGCCATTCTGGGAAGTCCGTTCCTTAATGCCTTTGAGGCCGTCATCTCTCAAAATCATTTAAAGTTGAAGTACCCTTCTTGGGATGATATCGTCAAGGTCAGAGGTGATCAAAAGCTAGCTGCAGAGTGCTATCTTGTCATGACTAATGGCCGGTGTGACTGTTGTTTCGTTTGAACAGAGGGAGGAGAGTCGTACTCAACCACTAGAGAAGATGATACCCGTCCCGGTAGAAGGAGTAACATCAGGAAATTTCCTAGTGAGTGAGAAGTTGAGTCTAAATGAGTGCGAGCAACTAGCCAAGTTGTTAAACAAGTGCAAAGGAGAATTTGCATGGGTACCATCAAACATGCCCAGTATCCCCCGAGAAGTTGTCGAGCACCGATTGAATGTCGACCCAGAGGCTAAACCCATCCAGCAGAAGCGTAGGGCCTTTTCAAGAGAAAAGGCAATGGCGATTGAGAAGGAGGTGGCCAAGCTTTTAAAAGCAAACTTCATTTGGGAGGTACATTACCCACCGTGGTTGGCTAACCCCATAGTAGTCCCTAAACCTAACGGGGAGTGAAGGATGTGCATCAACTTCACGGATCTCAATAAAGTGTGCCCGAAGGACTGCTACCCGTTACCTCATATTGAGCAACTGGTGGATCAAACGGTAGGGTACAAATACCTGAGTTCGCTAGATGCCAACTCCGAATATCACCAGATTTTGACGGCAGTCGAAGACAAAGAGAAGACGACTTTCATTACCCCGAAATCCACTTATTATTATCGGGTCATACCATTCGGACTAAAGAATGCTAGAGCCATCTTTCAGAGGACTGCCAATAAGATCTTTTAAGCTCAAATTGGTAGAAATCTAGAGGTGTATGTGGATGATATCTTGGTGAAGAGAAAAAACTTTGAGAGTCATCTAGCAGACCTGGAGGAAGTATTAGGGGTCATGAGATGGTAAGGTATGAAGGTAAATCCTAGGAAATGCATGTTCGCATTTTAGATAGAAAAGTTCTTGGGCTATATTGTTAGCCGGAAGGGGATACAACCTAATCCCTCCAAGCTCAAGGCGATTCATGATATGATATCGCCAAGGAACGTCAAAGAGGTTCAGAGACTTACCAAGCGAGTAATCGCCCTGAGCCGATTCATTTCCAAGCAGGGCGAGCGGTGCCTTCCATTTTTTAAGTTGATCTAGAAGAAGGCTCTGTTTGGATGGACGGATGAATGTGAGGAAGCTTTCCTCAAGCTGAAGGAATACCTTTCCTCTGATTTGCTGTTAACCAGACTAGAAGATGGGGACGCATTGTTCCTGTATTTGGGGGTTGCTGATGAGGTAGTAAGTGTTGTCTTAGTACGCGATGAAGATGGTATATACCGACCCGTCTACTTCATCAATCATGTTCTCAAGGATGCAGAGCTAAGGTATTGCCGTATGGCACGGTACTTTCAAGCACATCCAGTTGTGATTCTGACAAATCAACCGTTAAGAAGAATCTTTAGAAGGCCTGAATCTTCCGGGAGGATGGTAACGTGGGCCATTGAACTGGAACAACACGGGCTGCAATACCGGTCCTGACCATCCATCAAGGCCCAAGCCTTGGCCGATTTCATTATTGAGTGCACCTTTACCAACAACCCATTATTTGAGATGACGACGACATAGATGGATGACGTAGACCTACCTTATCCCGACACTTAATGACGATAAGTGGGTCATCACTGTTGATGGAGCTAAAAACCAGATGTCCACAGGAGCTGGAGTCATCATTTCGGGACCTGACGGGATCAAGATGCGTTACACTATGAGAATTCGGAAGCCCTTGTCTAACAATGCGGCTGAGTGACTGGTCTACGCATTGGGAGGAATCTGAGTGCCAAGGGAATCCATGACCAAGGAATGCTGGAAGATTTACATCTAGTGGTACATGGCGATTCAAAACTGATCGTGGACTAGGTTAGCGATCATTCCCAGGCTAAAGACCCTATAATGTTGCGATATCTGGAGAAAGTGCAGAAGGAGTTATCGAAGATTAAGAAGAGAGGAGTTTAAGTGGAGATTGAACATATACCAAGAGAAGAAAACACAGAAGTGGATGAAATTGCAAAGTTAGCTGTTGATCCTGATGCGGTCATGCCAACTGATGTGATGATTGAATAAATCTCGGTACCTTCTTTCATGGAGGAACAATTGTCCTTGTGCGTTAATGAAACAGTAAATGATTTGGTAATTGATTATATTGAACATAAAGTATTACCGGCAGACATGGTTAAAAAAGAAGCAAGTGCTCAAACTGGCCGCTAAGTGCACGATCCACGATAGAGAACTCCTTCGCCGATGCTTCTCCCATCCGTTAGCTAAATGTATGTCGGAAGAGGAAAGTCTCTATACTCCCCGAGAAGTCCATGAAGGCATTTACGGAATGCACGTGTCTAGAGGTACAATAGCAGCTCAAATTCTACGCACTAGGTTTTGGTGGCCCACGATCCGGAAGGATTGTGACAACTCCGTGCGAACCTGTAAGAAGTGCCAGGAGTTTGAAAAAAATCCTCGGCAACCTGTGGCCTATATATCGACATTGGTTGGCCCCTGTCCATTTGCTAAATGGGGGATTGATATCCTTGGTCCATTTCCGAAGACTTCCCGACAACTCAAAATTGTCATCGTAGCGGTTGACTACTTCACGAAGTGGGTTGAAGCGGAAGTTGTTCCTATCATAACGGTAGAGAAGGCCTGGCATTTTTTCCAGCATCAAGTTATCATGAGGTTCGGTGTTCCCCGAATCCTCGTTAGTGATAACGGGACGCAGTTCACCAGTACCTTTTTCTAGGAACACTGTTGGGAATTGGCAATTGAGTAGAGAGTTTCATCCGTGGCTCACCCCCAGACAAATGGACAGGTTGAGGTAACCAATCGTACTATTCTTATCGGTATAAAAAAGAATCTTAATGGAGCCCGGAAGAAGTGGGCCGAAGAATTGCCATATGTTTTGTGGGCCTATCGGATGACCACCAAGACGAGTACAGGGGAAACTGCCTTCGTAATGGCCTATGGTACTGAAGCCGTCACCCCGGTAGAGATTGGAGCCTTGAGTCTTCGTGTAGAATATTTCAATGAAGAACAAAATGAAAACAGACTTCGGGCCAACCTCGATCTACTACCAGAATTGCGCGAGCAAGTGGTCTTGCAGACACTCCACTATAAGCACAAGATGGCCAAGTACCATAACCGGCGCGTTAGAGAGCGATTGCTAAAATTGGGAGACCTGGGGCTGCGCAGCAGAAAAGCCACCGGACAACCTATGAGAAAGCTCAGCCCCAACTGGGATGGACCCTACTAGGTAACCAGAGTAATCGAGAAAGGAGCTTACCACCTACAGGAACTTGACGGTACACCTATACCGAACTCTTGGAATATTACAAATTTAAAATTGTATCATTCTAGAGTAGATGTATTATTTGTATCCTCTATGTGAATAATAACACCATGCCGAACCACGTTAAAAAATATACAAGCGTGTTTTATTTTTGTGCAGAATATCTTCCTACGCACGTAAGTCCATCCGAATCAGACGGATGGTAAGGCTTAGGGAGAAGAGCCCTAACGCATGTAAGTCCATCCGAATCAGACGGATGGCAAGGCTTAGGGAGAAGAGCCCTAACGCACGTAAGTCCGNCCGAATCAGACGGATGGCAAGGCTTAGGGAGAAGAGCCCTAACGCACGTAAGTCCGTCCGAATCAGACGGATGGCAAGGCTTATGGAGAAGAGGCCTAGTGCACGTAAGTCCATTCGAATCAAATGGGTGGCAAAGCCTAGAAGCATGAAACTTCATCAATACCCTCCTAGGCCCAATCCGTGTCAAACGGTGGATAAAGGCTCTGGAGAAGAAGCCCAGTCCAAGTGAAACGGTGGATAAAGGCTTAAAATTACCCTCATAGGCCCAATCCGTGTCAAACGGTGGATAAAGGCTATAGAGAAGAAGCCCATTCCGTGTTAAACGGTGGATAAAGGCTTAAAACTATCCTCTTATGCACATAAGTCCATTCGGATCAAATGATGGCAAGGCTAGGGGTGAATGACTAATTATCGGTATTATCCTCCTACGCACGTAAGTCCATTCAGATCAAACGATGGCAAGGCTAGGGGTGAACGACTAATTATCGGTATTATCCTTTTATGCACGTAAGTCCATTAAGATCAAACGATGGCAAGGCTAGGGGTGGTCGACTAATTATCGGTATTATCCTCCTATGCACGTAAGTCTATTCGGATCAAACGATGGCAAGGCTAAGGGTGAACGATTAATTATTGGTATTATCCTCCTATGCACGTAAGTCTAGTCGGATCAAATGATGGCAAGGCTAGGAATGAACGACTATCATCAACAAAAGCTTCCTTGGCCCATTCCGGTAGTAATCAAACGGTGGCAAGGATCAGGAACGCTAACAGGCAAAAAAGTTCCTCGCCAACACAGGAAATCAAACGGGAACAAAATAGCAACTAAGTTCCTCGTTCATTCTTTTGAGGTATTACCGAGAATGCCGTTACTATCAATATTATTGTCATCCTTAAATATTTTTTAGGAAGCTAACAGAAGTTGGAAACTTCTCTAATTAGCATATTTGTATAACTAATGGTACATGAAATCAAACGGGACAAAACCAGTTGCAAGGCGTTCCATTGTTTTGTTTTTGTTTTCCATCTGAGTATATATATATATATACTATTTCTCGAATCTTTTTTGCATCTCTACGATAGCTAACGATGCAGGGAATTCAAACGGAGTTCAAACAAACACAACTTGGAGGAAAGGGTTTTCATTAACTAAAAGTCATACAACATCTACAACACAAAAGAAAGAGTATAATGACTACTCCGCCGGAGGAATTGATAGCCGTGGAGGTTGATCATCCGGGAGCGGAGGATGATCTTCCGAGAGGGAAGGTTCATTCTCATTTATCTCCTCATCCTCATTAGAGCTCGAAGGGACATCAAATTTACTTTCGTCAATGGCCTCAAGTCGTCGATCAATGTAAGGGGTAAGATTTCCCGCGTGAAAGTTAGCCTTCCCATAGTATTCCAGAAACCACCCAAGTAGGCATTTATCGTCTTCTTCTGATACCAGTCCATCTTTCTGGGAACCTTTTCTAGTTCCGCTCTCTTTTCGAGCAGCTCTTGGTGTAGTGCGGAAGATTTATCCTTCTTAGTCGCCAACTCTAATTGCAATCGGCTAAGTGTGGAGGTATTCTCCTTCTCGCTCGCCAGCTCTGATTGCAACCGCTTATTAAGGGCCGACAACTCTTCTAGTTTGGTTTTCCCAGTATCCCTCTCTTGACAGGTTGCAATCAACTCCACCTTGTAGTCATCCAGGGCATTCTAGGTCTGTTCATGCTGTTTGGAGACATGAAGAGTCATCACCCTCTCTCAAGCGAGCAACTCATTTTCCTTTTCAAGGTCATTAATAACCCCCTCGAACCTCTCAGCACTATAGTTCGTCAAATACTGGAAATGATTGAGAGTAGAGAAGATGCTGCCAAGAACTTGGGCATGTTGAGCATTAACGGTCAACTCCCGGCAGGTTTCCTTTTCTTCCGGGATAGCAATCATCTCTGCCAAAGTAGTAGCCATGGAACTGTCCTGAAAACTAGAAGCCCTCCTCCCCCACAGATGGAATACTGTGGCGCCCTAAGTCTCCTAAATTCAAACGATGGGTGACCTTACCGTTAGGGCCCAGGGAAGATAGACACGCGTTGAGATCAAGTGTCGGGCCCCGAATCTGGTCATCGAAGAATGGCAGAGGAGGCAATAGCGGGCCCGACACAAAATGAAGCTGGACTGGAGTGGAAGGAGCAGAAGTTGTCATAGGAGGAAGACTTGGTAGATCTTTCAAAAAAGTGACTCTACTAGGAAAGTCGGCAGCAACGAGAGATGCTAGTAAGGAAGGTGATATACCGGAAGCTTGAGCGCCCACTGCCAGATATAAAGAAGCGGGAGTATATTCCTAAGGAGCCGTAACCGTTGTATCGGCAAGGAGGTCCGAAACTCGGATTTTGTCAGATCCTATCGAGATTGGTAGAAAGTTGCTAGTATCCATGAGAGCAAGAGGAATTGGCAGCTGATCTGTGATTCTAGTGGAACACTCCTCAACTCTTTTTCGTTTACGAAACTTCTTGAAAGCCTGCAAAAATTTAGAAGGGCCCATCTCGGTTGAAGGAGTTGAAACAGAAGCAGAAGGCCTAGAAACTACTCTCTCTAGGTTGCTCGGATGATGACTTGAGCTTGGACAAGCCGACTGCTCAAATACCATTGCCGCTTGCTCAACCGCCTGTTCTAAATGTACGTCTATATTGTGCGCCTCAACCTCGACTACCGTAATAGCTAGCTCAGCGTCCTGCTCAAAAGCTGAGTCTAAATAATCGGTAGAAAAAGAATCGAGAGCAGACGAATAAATTGGTAGAGAAATAACCTGAGTATTTGGGGTAGCCGGCGTAACTTTGGCTCGTGAAGCGAAGGCCCCGTTAGTTCTCTTTCTTTCTCTCCTGTGAAGAGACTCCGGTAGCCAATATTCTGATACCTCTGCAAAATAAAAATAATATCAGAGTTTGAAAGAAAGTGAAACTTTACAGAAAGTAACAAAAACTCACCAATCCGACAGTCCGATAACTAAACACCAATGGCTAGCATCTAGGTGTGGAACGGTGTGTTTACACGAAGCAATCTTGCGACTAGAACCTTTTCTTCAACAGAAATATCAGCTAGTTTCTGCCAGTCCCTCTAAAAAATTCCCCGATTGAATCCCGATTTCCATCGAGGGGCCGGTAGCTCGATGACGAAAAAATGATCTTCCCAGCCGGAAACAGATGATTTAAATTTTTGGAAGTTCCGAAGAAAGTACTTTAGGGTTCCGTCACTCCAACGGGGAAAAATGGTGATCATGCTCCCCCGGGAAAACAATTGGAAGAACATCCTAAAGAGTCTGACGGATTGGAATAGGATACCATTAAGTTCACAAATCTAGATGAAGGCATAAATCCCAGACAAGGAGTTTGGCGTAATCTGAGCCGAATTCAAATTGTACCGGTGCAGCATGCTGAACACCACGAAATGAAGAGCCAAACAGAAACCGTATTGGAACATCCTAATGTAAAGCACCCTCATGTTCCTCAAGATACTGTTTAGCCTAACCTCCATATGGGCTAATTGAACAGTGTATTGGTTGGGAAATGAAGCATTGAAAGAGGTTAACTCCTCCCACAATTTACCCTCATTAGTGATCGCTGAGGGTGTCTTATCTATCTAGGTCTCAACCTGTATTGTGGGTTTGTTTTGGGGTTTGACATGAGACATGGTGTCTAAAGATGACAGAAGAGACACTAATGCAGTAAAACATTAATAAGAATGGTTGTTGACGAATACCTGACAAGAACGAAACTGAAGGGAAGCCGGAACTTGGTTGAAGAGAAATTGAACACTGGAATGCAGAATGCTGGTGAAGAAGATGAACTGTAGAAGTAAGAAAATTTAATTGCAAGAAAAGAGAGGGTAAAGATGGGAATGAAGGTAAAAAGGGCATTATATAGCCCATTGACACTTTGTTACCATTAGAAATCCCCTATCAGAGGACAACGTGTGGCACCTAGCCCGTGAGAATCCGATGCGTTGCAGCATATACTCCATGCTTCGCCTTGATCAACTCGCGCCTGCTGCACCAACCTCTTCAAATTCAAAACCGCAGCTTTTGTAGAGATCGAAGCAGGATATCTTACCAACTTCCAACAACTATCCTTAGTTTGATTGGATGAGAATAGGAAACATAAGCTGATACGTGCTGAAGACAACCATCACAATCTGCGTGACATTTATGATAGGCTTCGGAGCATTTAATGCGTTGTCATTCAATGAATAACGTTAAAGGGAAAACCGGAAGCCCTTGGTAAACACTCGGGCTCTTTTTCGGTTGGGCCTCTAATAATACAAATAGGCCTTTTAAGGCCCATCAAAGGTATTCTTGACCTTTCATCACCAACGAGGGGGTATTGATATATGTACCACCCGGTATATATCCCCACTAACATCCGGCTCTGCCAGGTAAGCATATTGTTCATATTATTTATTAGGGAAACTATCGGGTAAACAGTGTGCATACCGGTATGGGTACTCACACTTGGACGACACGTGTTGAGGCCCCCCCACAAGGTGGGTCTATAAATACCCCTCCTCCCCTTGAAAGGAGGAAGGACACACACGCATACGCTTATTCGAGCCCTGCCAACATATACACTTTAACCCAGTAGATTCCCCTTACAAGCTAAACTATTCTTACTCCAAAATATCTACTGACTTGATCGTCAGAGCTTCTACGCCGGAGACCCCCTTTGGTGCTTCGCAGGTGGCTTAGAAGTAGCGAGATTACAGATCTACCCTCACCCCGGTCCAAGGATTATCAATTCAGTTCGGTCTAGTTTTGTTAGAAAAAATGGACTGAACCGATTTTGAAAATCACAAAACCGAACTGAATTGTTGCTTCCCGATTTGATTCGATTCGGTCATATTTTTCTCGGTTCATTACGAATCAGTTACAGTTATGGCCTGGTTCTTCAATCTGAACTCCCCCCGCTAAAAAATGGAGGTTCATAGGCATGGGCTAGTACGTGGGATGATACATCAGCCCATGACTCAATGCATCAATAAACATCAACCAAATTGAATCAATTGACTATAACTATTGCCAAAATTGAAATTTAACATCACTACAACTACTGCCAATAAATTTCCAGAAATAAAAATCCGATCACGACTTCAATACAATACAAGTTCATATGAAACTAGTTTAACAAGTAGTCAAGCAAATAAAATCAAGTTGAACAAGTTTGACAAAAGTCACAAAATGACTAAAAATCTAAAAGCCTAAAGGCTCAAGTAACCAATTCATTGTTCCAAGAAATTTGAAAATAATCTTGTAGTTGTTCAAAGAAATTTGAAAAGAAGATAACAAAGAAACAACAAGTTATTAAAATTAGTAACTCAACTTAACCAACTCATTTGCTTAAAAGAAGAATCCAACAAAGAAACAACAAGAATCTGAACATGCTTCAATCTTTATGAGACTGGAGGTGCAAAATTAATGTCCGCGAAAACTGAAATTTGTAGATGATTAGAATTAATCACATAAAAAAAATAATTGATAGCTAAAACATGACAAAAAATGTAAAAATTACCTTTCTCAAGCTCATCAACCTCTTTGGTCTTCTCTTTAGTCATGCAATCATAAGTTGATGCTCTCAACCAATCTTTAGTACAAATCAGTGCCTCTAAAATTTTAGCTGACAAAGAGCTTCAAAAATCATCAAGGATGCGCCCACTAAAACTAAATGCAGATTCTGATGTGATGGTAGAAGTTTGAATAGCCAACGCATCTCCTGCTATTAATGAGAGAGTAGGAAAACGGACACCGTTAATCTTTCACCACTCCAAAATATCAAAAGATTATGAACTCTCTATCGGCTCTTCCTCAAGATAATGATCAAACTCTGATTTTTTTGGTCCTCTTTCTTTTTGAGCCATTTCTTTTCGATACTTGTACTCATAAGTAGTTGCAACTGATCCATAATCAACATCATCAACATCATCTAAATCTTATGTCATTGGTTCACCATTAGAAGAAGAAACTTCTGCACCCGCATTGACATTGCTGACATTCTCCTTTTCATACTCTACAAACAGTGCATGAAGTTTCTGTCCAACTTTTTCCACCAACACCAATGCATTGTCAAACTCATACATGTTGTTAATCACATAATTCGTGTAGTCCAACTCGTACCTTGGATCTAACACTACCGCAACAAACAACATGACATTAATCTTTTTTGCATCCCCCCAATATTTGTCACTTTTTTTTTTCATTTGCAATGCCATATTAGCCACCTCAAAATTAACATTTCTACACATTTTTTTCAACCTAAAATTAACATCACTCACTTTATGCAAACAAATGTTAGAAGTGGGGTATTTAGTACCCGAAACAATCAAAGTTAGTTTGTAGAAACATTTCAAAAACCTAACCATGTTCTTGATATGATGTTAATCTTCTATCTTCTTTATTGGGAATCCCCTTTCTACAATCAAGTACTTCATCACTGCCTACTTCACTTGAAAAGTCTGAATCTAACCCAGCATATCTATCAAAAGCAGATTGTAATTTCAAGGCAGTTTCTAACATCAAGTAAGTTGAGTTTGATCGGGTGCACACCAAGACATAACAAAGATTCACTATCTATCCTTTCTTCCTCAACACATGCTCTGAATTTTTCTAATCGCATCGAGGACTACCTAATGAATCTAATTGTATTTAGGACTCGAATAATTGAAGGAGTAGCAAGTTTTAACCCATCACTAACTATTAGATTCATTATATGAGCAACACACCTCATATGCATAAACTCCTTATTCAAAACACCACCATTCCAATGATTGACTCTTTTTTTCAAACACCATACCGCAACATCATTAGAACTAGCATTGTCAATAATAGCAGTCAAAACTTTATCAATACCCTACTGTAATAAATATTTCTCAGTCAATTTACCTATGAACTCACCTCTATGACTGGAAATTGGACAGAAATTAATAATTCTTTTTTGCAACTTCCAATTTAAGTCAATATAATGAGCAGTTAGACAAATAATTAATCCTTGCAGTGGAAGTCTATGTGTCCGTAGTAAAACAAACCTTCCTACAATTGAATGACAAACTACTTTTTAGCTTCACTCTTTCCTCCACAAACATCTCATTGCAATCCCTAGCAATAATAACTTGTGAAGGAACTACAAAAGTAGGCTGCATTTCATAATAAAAGTGCGTAAACCATTTACCCTCAACCATTTTAAAAGGTTTTTCATCAACAATAATCATGTATACTAATGCCCTCCTAATAGCTTTCTGGTTAAATTTTCATGTAGTTATCATACTCTCCCTATTAACTCCACAAGGCCTTAAATTTAAACAAGTTTGACCCTTTGATCCACTACTACTCTCAGTTTTAGTTAACTTGAAAAATGACCCTTTAACATCTTTAAACAAGTGCTTCCTAATTGTGGTAGTGCCACAATTAGAAGGATCATACTTATACTCAGCTTTATTGCAATATTTACATCTGACTTTTAGCTCATTATTGTGATTTGTGAACTTGGCGATATGATCCCACACGAATGATCTCTTTTTCCTCTTCATGTCAGCAGTTTCTTGACTATCTTCAGTTCCTTCAACGACTACTGCCTCCACGGTTTGTTGTTACGGCGGCATCTCCACTAGTGAGGATGAAGTTTGTGCTTGTGGTGTAACTGGATTTCCAATCAGAGGGAACCCAGACTCCACCATCTATGCATTAAAGCAGTGAAACACAAAGGAGAAGAAAATAGTTAGAAAATAACCAACAAAGAAAAAGTGAGAAACAGAAACAGAGTAGTGAATCGTATACTTGCGTTATTGAATTCACTAGTTGTGGTCATTGTTGTGACAATGACGATGATGATAGCAACGTCACCGACGTCAGAGGGTGAGAGGATAATCGGAAGAGAAGCAGTGTCCCTGAGGTGAGAAAGTGAGAAGCTCCGCTGCATAGCTACGTCGCTGGGAGAGGGGGAGAGAACGACAATCACGAGACGACGAGGAGATACACTGAAACATTCAAACAGAGCCGATTTAGATTCGAAGAATCGAGAGAGTGAGAGAGAGACGAAGATGAGAGCTGCTATTTTTAGGGTTCTTCCAATTTG
>NBIL01073590.1:0-12595 GCA_002752925.1 Viola pubescens var. scabriuscula | reverse complement strand
ATTTCGGTTTCAGTACTTTGAGTTTAATTAGACGGTTGATAAACAAGGACGAGATTGATGTTTTTGCTATTGTTATTAAGCTATTTCAGACCTATTTGCGGATCTTTTTGCAAGTTATTGGATGCTGCTTCATGTTTTTATGTTATTGCGTTTGATGGGGAATGTGTGGTATTAATTTCCAAAGGTGATTGATCTCTGATGTTCCTCGTTGACAATTTGTTATAGTCTTAGTTCTGTTGATTGGCTAACTTAATCTAGGCAGCGGCTGGTGTGTAACCAGTATGAATGCAATACGAAACTTATTTTCCTTTGTGCAATTGATAGGAAAGTAAGTCATAACTTGCTTTTAGCATAGTAGGGGCACAATGTTGTCAAATCCATAGTGGGATTCTATTAGGATTTGCCGAAGGATGCTTATTGTTTGTCTGCTGTCTGTTTCTAAAACTGATGGTCGTTTGATGTATTTAAGTGAATTTCTCTTGGATCCTCTTGAGACACTTGTTCAATTATTGAATGGTGATAACCTTGGATAGTCTCTCTAGAGAGGCAGCGGATCTAGTAAGAATTTGTTCAACACAGAAAGCCAGTATTTTTCTGTTTGGTTCTTGGCAATGTTATGATGCCTCCTACATTGCTCATCTTGCCAATGATTTATAAAGAAACTTTCTCATGGCTCGGTACTTTTGTGGACTATGGCTGGTTGTCGTAGTTACATCTATCTTGATCTCCTGAAAAGGTTTCTCATCTCTGGTTCTCGTTAATTTCTTGCTTGCTGAAACATCTTGTTGCAGTTTGGTTTAGTTGTTTTCAAGCACGTGCAGTGTCTTATTGGTGAATGTGGTTCATTTTGGATGCTTGATTTTTCCAATTTCGTCAGACTAGTTGTAACATTTTATCAGACTAGATGTATGCTATCTGCTGTTTGATGGTTTCATTGCAAGTTGCAACTCAGCATAAACAAAAACTCGGATCCTGTAATATTTTGGGTCTGATATCACTTGGTAGGGCTCAAAAAGTCGGAGATTTGGCTTATTTAGCGGGCCTTTAAGTAGCAGCTATTGAAGACGTTGTACCCTTAGAAGACCCTGTCTTTCAGGGCAGTATAAGAGAAATCCGTGGGTCCAACGTATAAGATGAGGGCCTTTCCTCTTAATCCTAACTCTTCTGATGTTACCTTGGCAGAATTTTGGGCACTTCTTAGGGCTGTTCTATTGTCGAAAGAGGCGGAATAACTGCAGATTTACAAACAACAATTTCATGGTTGAATTGTCGGTATTTAGCAGAAATATAGGGAGGCAAAGAGTGCTTTGCTGATTTATCTTTTGTTTTTTCACCAAGGGAGACAACTATTTGCAAATAGTTTTGCTCTGATGTTTTTGTTGCCTTGGATATTGATGAAGTTTTGTAGATGTTTCCCTGCATGTTTTGGACTGTGGGTTTCCTGTTATTAATAAATACTAAAATTTTATCAAAATAAATAAATAAATTGTAGAGGTACCGAGAGCTTTTAGTATGTAGTTGATGTACTTTATGTTATTGAGATTAATGCTTGACATGGGTTTATAATGCATTTGTAATCCCAAACAACAAGCCATGACATTAAGAGTGCCGTGGTATTGCATTTTTTGGTTTGATGGTAATGCATTTGTGAATGGCCCTTGGCTAGTTCTAGTAATTGCCTTCTACTAATTTTTAAGGACACTTGTTATAAAAAACATGTCTCTTCGAATTCAAAGAGGTTGCTACTTAAAGAAAAGAAAAGAAAAATATTTTGGTAAGATCGATTTTGATTTGAGGGGTATTCTAAATGAATTTTAAGTACACGAAAACTAAAATGTAAAAATAAGTTAATTAGGAATCATCCAATAGAAAAGCGCCACGCAGTGGACATTATGGGGAATTTGTGGTCGTAGACTAGCATAACCTCAATCAACGAGCTTTATTACATCCGAGGACAACAACAACGAAAGTTTTTAATAATTTGACTGCCACACTGGATCATATTTGCAATCCGCACCTAAATCCATCAAACACATAACGAACATTACCAGACCTCGACACCTTGTATCCATCGCCCTATAAAACTACAACAACTGTCTCATCTTATACTACACCGCCATCACTCTCAGCTCAAGTGTCAACAACATCCTTCAGGTTATCTTTCTCACTCACGGTTTCGCCTCTTCTCTGCTATTTTGTATTTCCATTTAAAGTTAATGACTATCTGATCTAGTCATCTTGGTTGAAGATCGGGTTGCTATAGCTGCTATAGCTGTTTCATCATAATTTGATCGATAACTACACATGACAATCTACACATGACAATTGGGTTTCTTTTCTTTTTTTCGTTTCAGATGGCTTCTTCAGTCCTTTCTTTAGCTTCTGCTTCTACTTCAGCTTCGCTTTCACTGCATGACACTCTCAAGGTATCTCTCTACACTTCCCTTTAATTCTTCGTGCTTTTTGTTATTGGACGATTAAGGCGAGGATCACAATTCACCGAATGGTTTTGTAATCTTTTGATAGGGGAAAGTTAGGTTGGGCAGTGGCAGTGCGGGTCCATGGTTTGCCAAGGAGAAAGCTAATCCCTTTTCGAAGGCTAAGGTATGTAATGCGTTAGCTTATCCTCCTTAAAATGTACCAAAAATCATGCCCTTTTGAATTGCGGTTGAAGTTTTATATTGTTGGCATTGCTGAATAGAGTGTTGGGTTGGTGGGATTTGGACTTTGGTGGACATGATCTGTTGGTTTAAAATGTCTGAGTTTTTGTTCGTTTTGATGTGTAGTCTTTCAGTGCCAAGATGTCTATGGCCGTTGCTGTCAACGCGTCTCGGTTTGGAGATATCCCGATGGCTCCTCCTGATCCAATTCTTGGAGTTTCGGAAGCTTTTAGGGCAGATACAGATGCAAGAAAGCTCAACCTTGGAGTTGGAGCTTATCGAACTGAAGAGTTAAACCCGTATGTGCTTAATGTTGTTAAGAAGGTTGGTTAGCTTTCCTATTTAATGGTGATTGAAGGCTGCACTGTGTTTCCGGCTTACTGAATTTTAGTTTCATTGGTTAAAATGTTATAGGCTGAGAATCTCATGCTGGAGAGGGGTGATAATAAAGAGGTATCTCAATACACTCAAATATAAGGATATTCCAAGTTATTGTGTTTCACTTGTCTTGACTTGCCTTATGTTGATTATTGCATGTAGTATCTGCCAATAGAAGGTTTGGCTGCGTTTAACAAGGCGACTGCTGAGTTGTTATTTGGAGCTGACAACCCAGTGATAAATGAACAAAGAGTATGTTTTCATCTTCTCAATAAAATTCACATTTTGTTTCCTCTCATTAGTCTCATGATTTATTGAAAGAGGAAAAAAAAGAATCATCCGAGTGTTCTATCTTCTGAAAAACAAACCCAGGTAGCCACTGTTCAGGGTCTCTCTGGTACTGGTTCTCTTCGATTAGCTGCAGCTTTTATTGAGCGATATTTTCCTGGGGCAAAAGTTCTGATATCATCTCCAACTTGGGGTATGTAATAGCAATCCCCTCATCCCCTGTATGTATATATGTATTTTTTTTCTTTTAATACACTCAATGCTTCATGGCAATATATTTATTTTGCAGGTAATCACAAAAATATTTTTAATGATGCTAGAGTTCCATGGTCAGAATACAGATACTATGATCCCAAAACAGTTGGTTTAGATTTTGAGGGGATGATATCAGACATAAAGGCATGTTCTTACCTGTAAATGGCACTGTTGAAATTTACTGTGTACTGTGTTTACACACTGGAATGTCATAATCCATGTGATAATTTTGTTATAACAGGAAGCTCCTGAAGGATCATTTATATTACTTCATGGCTGCGCTCATAACCCAACTGGTATTGATCCAACCCCTGAACAATGGGAAAAGATTGCGGATGTCATTCAAGAGAAGAACCACATTCCATTTTTTGATGTTGCCTATCAGGTATAGATTTCTTTATACTCTGCTGTCAGCTTCAGCTTCAAAGTTCGTTTTAACTCTGAATGATTATATGAACGGCGTGTGCTATCTGGAATCTTACTTATAGATTCCACTCATAAAAATTCACCTCGAATTCATAAGCTGATGTCAACTATTTTACATACTCTAGGGATTCGCTAGTGGAAGCCTTGATGAAGACGCATCATCAGTGAGATTGTTTGTCGCACGTGGAATGGAGGTTTTTGTTGCACAGTCATACAGCAAGAACTTGGGTCTGTATGCAGAAAGAATTGGGGCACTCAATGTAGTCTGCTCATCAGCAGATACTGCCGCAAGGTATGATAAACAGCTAGAACTTAGCTGTGCTGTACTGGTTCACTTACGGATTAAGCATTTCCCTGAACGTGTCACATCTCCTACTGTGTTTCTTGGCCTGGTTGCATATCCTAACCATTTAACCTCTTATTTCTTATGATAAAACCAGCGTGAAGAGCCAACTGAAAAGGCTTGCTCGACCGATGTACTCAAATCCTCCTGTTCATGGGGCTAGGATTGTTGCCAATGTTGTTGGTGATCCAGCTCTCTTCGATGAATGGAAAGCGGAGATGGAGATGATGGCTGGAAGGATAAAAACTGTGAGACAGCAACTATATGATAATCTGACGGCAAAGGAGAAGACAGGGAAGGACTGGTCTTTTGTGCTTAAGCAGATCGGCATGTTCTCGTTCACAGGCCTGAACAAAGCACAGGTAATTACAATATTCTCAAGTTTGTCACGCACAGGCCCGGAAGTGCAAGCAATGTTTCCTCAACTTCTAACAATGTTGACCTTTATTCTTGTTTTTTGTCTTACCAGAGCGAAAATATGACCAGTAAGTGGCACATTTACATGACAAAGGATGGGCGGATATCGTTAGCTGGATTATCTTTGGCCAAGTGCGAATACCTTGCAGATGCGATTATCGATTCATTCCACAATGTTAGCTAAAATGAGGGGGATATCTATTGAAAGGGAGCCTATATCAAATTTTGGTGAGTCCAATCCAACAGTCGATGGAGTTAAATATGATTTTAGGAAAAAATCTGTAATAATATATGAAACAATCTGATTTGTCCTTACAAGTTGAAGTTATTATTGAGGCAAACGTATCACAAGCTGTGACTGAGTGATATTTTCGTAATAAGTGACTGGAAGCCTTCAAATATTTTATACTATTTCTTAGTACCTGGATCTCTTTGAGAATGGTGAACCATGCAGATATCCAGACATGGAATTATTACATTTTTCTATTAAAAGAAAACATAAATTAGCTTGGTTGATAGGGGTGAATCCGAATGGACTTTTATTTAATATTGATAGAAATTGCAAATTAAAGATTCGAACTCAAAATATAAACCCTCTTCCTTTGCAGAAAAGAAAGCTATAATAGGAACTAATAATAACTCTGTAAATTTTCAATGTACAATTGTAATGAAAATTCCAACACTGTTCAATGTGTAACTCATGCTTTACCATTGCTCCAATTTACAGAAGATGAAAAAAAAAATCACCCCTTTAATCCAACCTAAACAAAAATATCCCTAAAACCCAAATGAAAGAGGTATATATTATCCATTGAAAATATCCAGAAGTCTCAAAAATCTTTCTTACATCAAACACGAAAGTAGAAATATGTGCAGCAGCATACCCAAAACCAGTTGCTGTTTTCTTAACAGTATCAGTAACCTCCATTGGTTGGAGCCTGTGTTTGTCTTAGTGTTCCTCCAAGCTCAAGAGGAACAAGTGGAATTAGAGAATGCACTATGTCTGTAATGAGCGGCCGGTATGATGGCTCCGGTTGCACACACAGTACAGTTACCGCCGCAACCTGCACAGAAAATGCCATCCATTAGCAAAAACTCAAACCAAAACCCATCGCGAATCTGTCGAGTCAAACACAAGCTTTTCTCTCCTATTTTCCAACAAACACTTATGGGCAGAAGAGACCAGTTCAACCATCAAAACCACCCTAACTATGTCCTTCAACAAGCATGGAAGTAAGTCATGGCTAGTTCACCAACCTGGAATAGGTACTTCTCATCCACGGTATCTTTAATCACAGGGTCCACAATATTTGGAAGTAAAGATCTGTTGGTTAGCTGAGGCATGGCCTGCATTTAAAATGGTTATGGCATTAAATTGCAATCGAAAAATCTTGATGAGCTGCATCTAGAAAAAGATTATACTAGATAGGGAAGGTATGTACCCATGTTACAATAGACTGGCAATGAGCTGGTGCCAGTTTCTCTACAGGCCTTCTACCCAACAGAAGCTCCAGAAGAACAATTCCAAATGCATAGACATCACTCTTATCCGTCAATTCGCCTAAAATAATGAAAAAGATGTGAACTTTAGTGTTCTAATCTCCATTGTCAACTCATCTAAGCCTAGTTTAGTAAACATACCATCTAGCATATACTCGGGCGCTACGTAACCCACAGTGCCTGAAAGCTTGAGCTTATTCCTGTTTTGGGAGCTATCTGCTACAGCAAGTCCGAAATCTGAGAGCTGAATCCAGACAAATGATTAGAAGAGGAGAGAAAGTTGTATAATTTAACCAAGTGGTATAATAATTTTATGCATTTCTATGTACCTTGGCATTGAACTTGGCATCCAAAAGTATATTAGATGATTTCAGATCTCTATGGATCACTGCTGGCTTGCAGAACTCATGAAGATATTCTAATCCTCTGGTCAACAGTTGGGAAATAAATAAATAAATAAAACACCAAACAGCAACCGAAAGATGCTAACTTCTTGTAGAACATGCTCACCTAGCAGTATCGAGTGCAATTTTCAAGCGCATATGCCAAGTTAACGAAGATCCATGAGAGGGGCCTAAAATATTCAAGAATCCCAGACAAAGAAATAATTAACAATTTTGTCATGATGTGATATTTCCATGTCAAGAAACCAAAAATGAGAGAAAAACAATAAAAAATTACCATGCAGTAGATCTTCTAAGGACCCATTTGGCATCAATTCATACACAATAAACCCTTTATCATCATGAAGACAGTAACCCATAAGAGAAACTATGTTTGGATGCTGCATTTTGCTCAACAGGTTAACCTCATTCTGCAATTCCAAGACAATAATCAACACAAAAGCACTTGTGCAAGATAAGAGTAAAAAGACATTTCAAGAAGGAATGGTACCTCAAATTCTTTCAGTGGATCTTCAGTTGCACAGTCCAGTTTCTTCACTGCAACAACTGAGTCATCTTCCAAAGTGGCCTTATAAACAAGTCCAAACGCACCCCTACCCAACAATCTTTCATCCTCAAAATTGTTTGTGGCTTTCTCTAGTATATTATAGTCAATTAGTGAAACAGATCCCCAACTTCCTCTACTGTTAACCATCTTCAAGGAACTGAATTTACGCAAGAAAGGCATTATTGAAATCCCTTTCTCAACATCTTCATGTATAGTCCGAACCCAACAAAACCCAGACAAACAAAGCAGAGAAAAATAAGACAATACCATTCAAAAAAACAGAAAAGCATGATTAAGCATAAAACATGGAAGAAATAGTACAGGGAAGTACCTGGGTCATGACCATCTTTTTTCTTTTGACAGAATTTCCAGTAATAATAAGCACAACAGTAAAATGAAGAAAGAATGAAGATTATAGCAAGAATGCTGCAGGCAACAATGAGCAGCACAACTAGTTTCTTGTTCAATTCCATGTGTCGGTGCTCTTCTTTCATTTCCATTGGGAGCTGAATTCCTAATCAAAATAATGATGAAAAACAATCAGAGACAAAATTTTGAAATCGTGAACCATATAATTTGATCAAAGGACAGGGATCATAGAAACAAAGAAGTTGTTGGGTTGCATATTAACAACAAAAGTTTGTCACTGGCAATGTTAAATGCATCAGATTGGGTAAGTTTTTGTTTTTCTGTTTTGAAATTTGAAACTGGGATTTGAATTTTGAAATGACATCCAAGATTAGATTTTTAGGACCCAGATAAGTGAAGCAGGAAAAATGGAGAGAGAGAGAGAGAGAGTAGTACCTGGAGAGAGAGCAGCCATGGAAGCGGTGATTGGAGGACTTGGAGGAGAAGCAGGAGAGGAGACAAGAGGGTGGTTTTCTATTGCAAGTACTAGAGAAAAGCCAAAAATCCAAAAGGGTACTAGGAGAAGAAGAAACTGAAACTTCATTGCTTGTTTGTTTGTTCCTAGGTTCAAAAAACACACGAAGATGCAGATATATACATCAACGTTAAAAACATTAGAAGAACTTAGGCCCCATGGCTTGTGCTGTCCTGTCCTGCGGGTTCAAAACAACTGAATAGAAGAAGAGAAATGGCAATTCTTTTGCAGAAAAATCAAATCTTTATGATTCTGAGATTTTGCCTTTCCATTCCTGAATCCTTTCTCTCCTAAATTCAAGTCTCAATTTTAAGGTTTTAAAAAGAAAGATCGAAGCTTTTTAAGACTCCACTCAAAATCAAAAGGGAGGACAAAAGGTGGAGAGGAAAATGTTCTTATTTTTTAGTGGGGGCCATTTACACACCAATCATGTGGACTGTTAAGTTAGGAACTTATAGGAGGAAAAAACCCTTAAAATTTTGAAAAATAAGGATTGTTTTTGGTCAAAAAAGCTGTGGAAGTGTGACTCTGTTGACTGTCATAAAATTACCATAGTTGCAGAAATGAGATCCAGTTATCCAATTTTTATAGCACTACTAGTATTTTGGTTTTTGCTACTTTTTAAGAACCCTAATTCCCTTCTTTTGAAACAAATCAAAGACCCTTTTGTTTTGAGGACTGTTTTCTTTTTTTTTGAAAGATTTGAGGACTGTTTTCTTGATGGAAGAGATGATAAAAAGATGCTTTTTTCGTGCACTCTTTGAGAAAAGCTGACCATGGTCATCCATGGTTACTTCCTTTTCATTCTTCTGCTTTTTTGTTTTCTTGTATTTTTTCATTTTGTCTTAATGTAAGGAACAAATGTACTCTGTTAAAAGTAAAAACCATGTTTAGTGAATTCCAAAATGGTGTTCTTCATTTATTTTTTCAAATTACCAAAAAAAAAATATAGACATGTCACATCAATTGCTTGGTTTTTCATTGTTGAACTGTTGAATTGTTGAAGATCGATCTCCTCCTAGTCCTACCTGCAACTTACTGAGATGCAAATTTTAGAGTCTATCTACTTTTGTAACCTGATTTTCTCTATAGGTATGAATGGATCATTGATGGGTTTAGAATCAACTCGAGTAAATCGATTCGATTTTTAAAAATTAGAAAAACCTTCTCTATTTGTATATTAGTATTTATCAATGAAGAATTTGAGTTCGGTGGTTTAATTAACTTGGAAATAATCTTCTGAAACCTCCCATGAACACGTTTCTTATGTCACTTTCATCTTTTATTATTTTGTGCATTGTTTGTTGGAAGAGTAATGTTAGGATTTTTAATTCATGGACTGACGTTGTTAGGCTTTTAAATCCTATGTATGACACGAGACTTTCATGGTAATCAACAACTTTATTCCGTCATTAACATGCTAAAATGTTCGAACGAAAATTATTTTTCATCAATTATAGAAATAACGAGGATATTCGAGGAGGTCGGAAAAATCTTGTTACGTTACACCCAGGAAGGGAAATATGATAACGTATTCGGTCTACCGGTCAAAAATTCCATTTAAGAAAAAACATAAAAACAATCATATGTTATTTATATTACATACTGAGGAAGAAGGGAGAAAAGGTTTGAAAACACAAAGCTCTGTTTGGGCACCGACGGGCCTACGATTAATTGTCAAAAATCATTGCAATAAAGTCTGAGGTCGTCATTTTCATTAATTATTAAGTTTGAATATTGCTGGGGAATTTAATTAATAATTAGACAATCCATGGACAAGAAAAGAAGAAACACCCGATCTATAATGGAGAAATTGATTGGAAAATGAACTCCTCACGTGTTAGGTTAACTATCGTGCTTGAAATCAGGCAATCCAAACAGGTCATAGCGATTGAACAAGTGGGTCATGTGGGTATTTGATTTATTTTCTATTTTTTTTTTCTGGAAAAATAATAAGTAATTCCTTGTTTAATTTTAGGTCGATATCTTTTTTTCACCGTATTTTTATAAATTAGGAAATAAATAAGGTAGAATCAAATATCTACATGCAACAATAATTAATTGGATATTGGAATTGTTAGAGGACAAAGTAAGGGTACTACTATATTGTTACGATTAAACCAAAAATGTACTTATCATGTACAAATTCTAATACGCAACACCTTTTTACGTTATAGTTTTGTCAATTTCGCGGCATCTTTATAATGTTTAGACATTAGTGGTTAGTATGTCATTAAGAAATATGTTTATTCTTAGCTTAATTTTTAAGTCGTTTAAGAGAATCAACCATTCATTTTAGAGCGCGGCGATATTTAAACGATAATGGTTTTATATCTGAAAACAACACAACGACACAATTTGCTTATAGGAATAGAAAAAGTTAAAGGAAACTAACAAATATAAGTTAGGTGAGGTATTACTTAAGGGCTAATCTAGGATTCTTTAAGTACATTTGTAATAGTAATATATTTTGCAATCTTTAACTTCTTTCTTATCTTAATTATTAAAAAAACATGACATAATTAATAAGGGTTAGACCCAATTAATTAAATTATATCCCTCTGTTCAGATATAGTTGTCGTAAAAGATAATACAATAAGAACCAATGTAATGATTAATACTGTAGTTAATTTATATTCTGCTCGTGTAGTGTTTTTTTACGTTAGAAAATATATCTTTACATTAAAGACTATAAATCGACAACTTGAAAAGAAAGAGCAAAAAAATATCTTTTACGAAAACTATATATAGAGGGAGGGAGTGATACTATATAAGTATATAGTTTGATTGGGTTAAGTTCCTACATTTTCTTTAAAAAAAAAGACAAACCAAAAATGGAAATTTAACTAATAATAACAAACAGCTCAGATGAATCGTATAAAGATGAAACCAAGTGTTTTTATCCCAGCAACATAACTTGGTCATTTAGTGAGGTGCATAATGCATATGCAATGCTAGAAAAAGAGAGAAAATGAATGAAGTCCAAAATGCTAAAGCCGAACATGCTTTATGGGATTATGAGACTTTTTGCTTTACCAAAATGGATTGTCATTCAAGTTCTAAAATTCTTCTAATACTACGTCTTTCAAGTAGCGTAGCAATCAATTACACTACTTTAATTGGCTTTCTCAACTAACCACCATCATTCTGCCTTAATTATTTAACTAATTGGGATTTTATTGCTCCAATTTGTGTATAATCTTTTATATATATATATATAGAAATATAACTACGGAACATCAAACTCGAGACTTTAATCTTCTTATTTTTATAAAAAAATATCATTTAGGGTTTTAAACTCTTACTGATATAGTCGTATTCGTATATAATGCAAATCAAATTTTGCAACTTTATAACTTAAAAAATCAATGTGACCTCACTTTCCACTCTTGTAAAAGTATTGGAAGACAGTAAAGTATAAAAAGAAAAGGCCAATTTTCTATCCACAAAAAGCACAAGCATAAGCAATGCATGCATGAAAACACATACTAAAGTTAAGAAAATATCAACTTCCAAATTCCAATACATGTTGTGTGTAGGTTAGAATTTATTTATTTATTTTAATTTATCGGCTTAATACATCTTCTTTTTCTTTAAGCAAGGCCCATGCAAGTTATCGATCCAATCTCAAAGCCCGTTTGAGTTGGACTTGTCTTTTTAAGAAATCCAGAGAGTGGTCCTAACTCCTCGCAGAAACTAATGGGCCATTCGTTGCTTCTTAGTTGGGCCTGGAAAAGAGGACCCATCGGTGTTTTGGGCCACATATACACAACAACACTAATTAACAAATAATTATCCATCTTTTTCAGTTGCGCAAATAATTAATAAGGTTACCTTTTTCCCACTAGCAAGTAGCAACCCAGCAAAGCAAAGCAAAGAACGTCAACGTCAACTGGTTGTCTGAATTCTAGGAACTTAAGAGGAACTAGGCAGCAGTGTGTCCGGTTCCCAGCAGAACGCCAGCCGTTCAAATCCCATTCGATGAGAAAGACACGCGTAATGCGTATATACCTCCGCATTTCCCACCTGTCATTTCAAACCATTGGATGTTACTTACTTCACATTTTAAAAGACAGCCCTCCACTTTCATCAAAATTGCTACCGTACCCTTGCTTTCTCTAGCGGTTACCTTTACCCAATAAGTTCCCACCACGTGTCCTCTTTCTACTTTTTTTTTTTATAAAAAAAGACCAATTGATACTTTTAATAAACAATAAACAATATGTCTTTAATATTTTAATTAACTAATGAAATAATTAATTAAAGTAATGACCGGCAAAAATGTATTGTCAAAGTCGTAAGAAGAAAACTTCAACCGCGTCTCCTACCTTTTGATCCCTTCCCTAACATCTTCAATACAATCAACGGCGGATCCAGCCCAGGGCCAGGGTGGGCTGCCGCCCCCCTGGGCTGGATAAAAATTTTTTTTTAGTATAGGGCCCAACCCAAACCCTAAACCCAAACCCAAACCCAAACCCACACCCACACCCAAAC
>NBIL01073557.1:0-11630 GCA_002752925.1 Viola pubescens var. scabriuscula | reverse complement strand
ATTTTGTGCAGAGAATTGGAAAATTATAGAAGTGTGCAAATGTTTATAAGATATGGTAGATTTTGGCAGATCTTTGGAACAGAGTTGTTATGTCTATTTTCAGTTCAGTCAATTTTTGATTTTTAGTTCAGTCAATCCTTTGTTTTTAGTTCAGTCAATCTTATGTTTTCTGTTTATAAGATATGGTAGATTTCTATTTTTTGTAGTCATACCTCTGTGTTCTGTGGTCATAGATGATATTTTGTGTACTCAATTTACTATTTTTGTGTAGTTAAGTGTACTCTTCTCTTGGTAGCAATAGGTTTTCTCTTCTTTACATGCAGCAGGCACAATTGGTAGGATACCTGTAATAAATCTTGCCACAAAATCAACCAATGCAGCCGACTCCTAAACGATCCCAACTGATGCAGCCTTTTTATCTTCCCAATTTTGAAGTGTTTGAAATGTATCGAGTTGCCCAAAATAGATTAGGTTCAACGCACATAGATGCATGTTCAAACCACTACATTAACCCTAGTATCCTTAACCCTAAACTCCATTCTGCTCAATTTACTCTCCTTTGCTAATCTTTTTCCTTTGCTCCTTTATCTCCCCTTACTTTCTTTTGTGCTTGCTTAATTTCTCTCGCAACCTCTTAACCATGAATCGTGAAGGGAAAAGAGCACTCCTACAGTCAGTGAGAGTAGCCAGTAACAACCTTCAAAATGACATTGTGCAGATTGAACACAAGGTGTGCAAACAAACAACGACATCGACTGTCTAGAAGAAATGATTGAGGATCTGAAGCAGAGGAAGGACGATGTCATGGCTGATGACTACCTAGGCTTCGAGACTGTTGAAGCATTGTCTGAGTGCATCCTGCACGTCTCTGTTGTACTTGCTCAATTGAACCAGAAGTCCTTTGTCCTGCAGATGACGCTGAAAAATGTCAAGGAGATTGTTACTGAGATCAATAGGTTTGCCAATGTCGTGCCTGGGATTCCCACCAATCAGTAAATTAGTTTATGTGTGTTTGTAGTAGTTTGAGACTCTGTCTCTGCTTAGTTTTCTGTCTTCCAGTTGCTCACTATTTTCTATCATACTTCTATATTTTAATTTAAGTTTAATGAATGGTGGTTTGGTAAAATGGTTGAGTTATGTTCCTGCATTATTGTCATCTATTTCACAATTTTGGTTTCAATATGGGTGACATGACTGTTCTTAACTTGAGGTTGTTTAAATCAACATCCACCACTCTTGGATAACTGATGGAAATAATAAAACACCCTACTGATTTAATCTAAGAATTAAAGAGGCTAGTTATTTCCCCTCCTCTGTTCTTCCACTCATATTATTTTTGCTATGTACACAAAATTAGAAGATCAATCAAAACCAGTGAATCCAAGCAAGGCCAACAACATAAATAAATTAACATTGCAACAGAATTGAAAAAATAAAAAAAAGTAACTGCTGAATCTTCATTTGACAAGGCCAATAGCATGAACATTAATTACAGAGGAAATATAAAAATAAGTGTCATTGGTAAATCTTCAATTGACATTATGTACATGGTCCAAAATAATTTCTCTCTACTTGGGAAACCCATTACATAACTTGGTTCAGATAGAAAATAAAGAACACATCCTAACATAGGAGCCATAAACATTCAAAAATGGATGCACATCCATATCATAAATGGTCTCTCTATACCAACTAGCCTAATTCTTCAACACCATATAAAAATCAAAATACTCCTAGGGATTGATCAGTAGAAGTCTGGCAGCAGTAAACACAACATTTCAATGAAACTCTCTCCTCGCTCTTGATCATCCAATTTGAACATACCTTTTATTGGCAATTTGTTCAGATCAAAGTCTTTACCTCCCATGGTAGCCATTGCCATTGCCTTCTCTTCACCACAAGGTTCGATTAGGTCTGAATCATTAGTGACAGCAGCAACAACATGAGCATCATCCTTCAAGGTCAACGACATCCTTCAACCTAGGCATGAGAGCATTACATCTGTACTTAGAATTATCTTCTCATCATCATATGTATCCAGCACTATCATACCTATGTCATCACCAGAGACCTCAACCGCCGAATCCTGCGCCGAACCCAATTCCAATTGAATCATTGACGATCATGTTCATGGAATCGTCAAATACATCGTAGCTGTCCAATTGAGAATCGTCCCAGTAGTCAACGCTCTCCATCTTCTAATTCGCAGTCGTTGCAACTCTAGATTTATTTCGATTGGAAGAACTTTGTTTTGCAGGGAAGGAGTAGAAAATGGATAGGGAAGATGACAATTGCCTACTCTTCTATTTCTCACCCAAGTAATTAAAATTTTCCCTAGCAAAATGCCCAAGATTTGAAATCGAAAGCAAGAAGGTAAAGGAATGGCAGATGAAGAGAGATAGAGAGGCTTGCTTTGGAGATGGACAGTGGACAGGGGTACAATCGCCAAACACAGCACAAGCTCAGTCTTGGGAAGGTGAGGATGTCCTCTGTTTTGGACCAAGATTTTTGGCCCAAAATGTCATACTTCAAAAATCGGAGGGAGTATTATTTTTTATTTTTTATTTTAGCGTGTCTATAAGAATCGTCCAATTAATAAACTTATGTCACATTATTATAAACTTATGTCACATTATTAGTGGGTGCTTATATATAAATGAGATTCCTAAGGGTTCATTTCATCCATCATTACCTAGTGTTAAATATTTGCTAGAAATTGTAATAATCTCAAGTTAAAAGCAAGGGGCCGAGGCTTGTGTTGACTGGAGGACCGTTGGGTGAAGCACATGACCGATAGGCCTTGTGCAAAACCCAGCTAGCCATAGGTCGGCCAGTAAGATTTCCATACAAGTGGTTTTTTTCTGGTTGTTGTACTTTATACTATTCACTAATATTATAGTGAATTTTTTTCTGATTTTCTTGTGATTTTTTACTTACAAAGATTTTTCACGTTAAAAATAAAACATTCTCTCATTTCCTTACTCTTTTACTTTCGTGTTATTTATTGTGTGCATTGATTTAAAAGTGAATAAAGTCAATTATTTACAACACTTAGTTGATAGTATCTTTAAAATTTAAATTTTTTTCCACCTACGTACAACCATTTTATTGGTTGGGCAATTCTAATAAATATACTGAGATGAAAAGCCAAAAATAGTATATAATTTCTCCCGTAGTAAAGATGAAAAAAATAAAAAAACTACGTTCCGTGACAATAATCATTAACATAACGTGTCATGCTAGCTTTCTCTCACCATAGAGATAATTAAATAAAAGTACATTTCTTTCTTTGATTTTCTTACGGAAAAAAAACTAGGTTGGCAAAATTAGTGGCATGCATGTGCTCACGGCTGGGCCAGATTGAACATATTAGTTTGAAGGGGGGGCCATAATGCATGGGGAAAATGTAATGATAAAATTAGTCTTTGCATGCCCACGACAAGACGTCCCACTCCTATCCCAAATAAATATTCCATTCATTTATCCAGAGCAAAATTTGCACTGTATATCGTCACTACACATAAGTATGAAAAAAGGGAATTTTTGACGATAAGCCGGCATTATCATTTTACACTACCAAAAAAAAAACGGGATTTACCCCAAATAACGTCAGAAACAAAAAAATTCGAAGGGAATTTTTGACCGGCGTCCCATCAATATGAAAATCATCGCAACACGCAGTTTTTCGAAAACCTTTGAGTGGTGCCATACTCTTGTTTTTCAATACTTAATTAATAATTTTTTACATACGCCATATCATATGTACTAATTAATCGATAGCTAATTATATAATCAAAATTATATGTACTAATTGATTGTCTAATCACCACGTGTAGTTATTATTATTATTTTTTATTTTTTTTTTATTGTGATTGAATGATGACAACATCACTCAATTTTTTTATCGAAAAAAGTATCACGTAAGTAAAAAATTATATACCATTCCAGTAGCACTTAAAATGTCAGTAGACACATGAAATATGATGGAATGATGTGACACATATTACAATGTGACATAATGACTTGAAATGTGTCATCACGTCGTAGTATGTTACCGTACTGTCACATACGTACTAGATAAGAAAGGGCCACTACGTACACCAGCTATACAAGTGTTGATTTAAGTCTGTTCCCGATTGGAAAGAAGAATACGAAAGTGGCTACTAAACCATATTATTGTCCCTTAATTAAGATTTGTTTCTTGATCATACACATGTTTTTCTCCTTTTAAAAGCAGTATTAATAGACTTTGCTAAGCAAAATTGAACAGATTAATCAATGCAAGGATTTGGTTAATGCATTTTCCTTTCTAATTCTCTCAAATCATGTCGACCTAGAGGTGACATGATGGACGGACGGACGTCCATGAAACACGTCCATTTAATCCCAGTTATTAAATAGACGGACTAGTCCCAACCTATTTAATAAACGGACGGAGCAGATCCGTCCATCTAAATTAGCCGGGTTTGGACGGTTCCCGTCTAATTAATTTTTTTTCAATTATTTTTTTTTTCAAAAAAACAAAAAAAATCTATTTTTTTATAATTAAGTGAAAACTTACCACTTAAATGCGTTTTCACCAGTTATGCTCATTTTTTACCATTTTGTATCATTTGGAGATTCTTTTTTTACCATTTTGTCTCATTTAATTTTAATTATAAGAATAGTTATGAAATTTCTAAATAGTTATGATTTCATGTTTTGAAGAAGAAAACCATGAGTGATCCCATGAAAAGTATAAAATCTATTTTTTAAAAATTAAAAAAAATAAGAAAAGTGGATATAGAATTACTCATCATGAGATAGAGATTACGTTGTTGTAGCTTTTAATTTATTTTGTTAAGAAAATTGAATTTGTTTAAGAAAGAAAAATAAAAAAGATGAGAGAGAGAGAGGAGAAGGAGAGTGATATGGATAATTTGGGTTTAATTAAGTAAATAAATGGATAGACAGGAACCCGTCGAGTTTGTCCTGTCTGTCTATCTATATAGCTGGACGGGTCAAACCCGTCCAACTTATTAAATGGGACAAAAAATATTATCCATATCCCATCTAAACTTGGACGGACGGACGGGTTATATGGACGGGTGTCCATATTGCCACCCCTGCGTAGACCTCATAGGGTTCCAGTCAATCTTAATTTGGCCTGGCTTTTTTTTAACTATAAAAAGAATGGAAACCTTTGAATTTAGGAAATAATCCATTTATTTATAGTAATAGTCCTTTTTAGTTGCCCTAAACATAGTTACTTTAAGTAATTGTTTGTTTATCAATATTTTTTATGTGATTGGTCTAAATACGTAAACATGAATAATTATTTATTTTTAAATTTTAATTTTTTTATTGTAGACTAACTACGTAGAGAGTATTAATAGATAGTTACTGCGATTCGACACTACTCTTTTCTTAAAATTTCCACGTGTAGGTCCACTTATTAGACAGTCAAATAACGGAGGTCGGGACGCCAAATGAAACTGGACCACGTTATATGCACGTCCTCATACTCAACAACAAAGAGACATCCTGTCAATTGTCGCACAAACGACGTAGTTCTGATATACCACTTCTTAATTAAAAACATCCACTTCATTATTCATGTTGAGATGCTGGTCAACAAGTCAACTCTTTAATTCTTCTACCCAACAATTTTAAAGATCAACAAATATATAATTTCATATCATTAATTTAAGTAAAGATGATAAATTCTAATTTAATGTTGTTCACTTGTGTTATTCCAACCCAAAAATGATCCTGGGTACTAGGTATAAATATGAAAAAAAGGGTCGAATGTTACCTCTCCATGCAACTTAAATGCATATGTATGTATATATTTACACTGCAGCACGTGAGGAGTCGCTAGGTAGGAAATGAAGAAAGCATGGATTTTTGGAGATAAGTACTGAGATGATCGAGAAGAATAAAAATGTGCAGTTCCTTGACTCAACCGACCAGTAAAAGATACGTGAGGAGAAGAACAATATAGAAAAAATGGCTCCCAAAATGTACCATCCTAACCTAATTCAGCCTCATGTTTACATTTTTGTTCAGACAATTCTCGTTTTCT
The DNA here is from genome assembly GCA_002752925.1 of Viola pubescens var. scabriuscula. Classification (NCBI taxonomy): domain Eukaryota; kingdom Viridiplantae; phylum Streptophyta; class Magnoliopsida; order Malpighiales; family Violaceae; genus Viola; species Viola pubescens. The sequence continues at coordinate 5,566 of NBIL01073557.1, read as the reverse complement.
AGGAACAAAACAAAGAAAATCGGGGCCATATAATCCATTCATTTAATTCCTCTACATAACTTCTTCCATACAATTTCTCTCTCTCCTCATATTTGGTAGCATTTTATTTAATAAGTAATTATCACCCAAAAAAAGAGAGAGCATCAAATCATGTTTATATGTTATAGTTACCACATGCTAGTTTATGTAATTGTTTGATACATTGTCCCTTCCATTCGTCACCAAAGATTTATTAAATATCCAACAGTTTTTTTTTTATCTGGCGTATATTAGAGTATTCTTTCTGCATCTTTCGAGTTAATCCAATTATTTAAGAAACCAAATTTAGATTTACATACTTTATTATAATTTGATTTGATAGAATTGTATCACAGTGGCTATTATTTACGAGCATATATATAGAAGTAAGCTGGGGGTCCAAACCCACCACCAATTTCCAATGTGGAAATTCAAATTAATCATATTCATAAACATGTCATCAACAACAACAAACTACCCATACACTATATATCCTGTAGATATAATTAAAATTATTCTCGATATACTATTCCTTATCGTATTATTTTTTACTCTATAATTGAATATTTTAAAATACATACCCTCATAGCGTTTTGTTATCGATGTGCAAATGGAGCAATATTAATTATTGGACGATAAAAGTGCTTTCAAATTAATAGGACCTTACTTGGTGAGATGTCACAATTAAAGTCCTTAGCTTCATGATTTTGCACCAAGAAGCCTGAATTGCAATTGCGTATGGTATTAATAATTGTAGTGCAAAGATTTATGTGATTGGGCGTTGTCGGAAGTTGGGCCCAAACCTTCGTACGTTGCTTGCCAATATTTCAACATATGATCAAAATTACGACCATTAAGTGGCTCCTTGCTAGTTTTGTTTCAATTCTAGTATATGGTCCAATAAATGAACAAAAAAGATGATGTGAAATCAAGCCGAAATAGAACTATAGAAGTGTTCTTCAGACATGTTTAATCCACTCAAATTGTTGACTATACTTGTAAGTTGTAATTAATAACTTCTATTTAGAGGGAAAAAAAAAACAAATCGGCCGTTACATTATCTTTCTTTATATATATAAATTCGGTATATAGATTTCTTTTTAGATTCGACTATTTTAGATCCCATTATGAAAAATATGATACTCATTAAATTTCTATTCACGTCCAATTGAGCTGAAATGTTTTCGTTGTACAACTAGTGCACATAAATGAATCAACATGATCATAAGCATGTTTATAGATGTATGCTCCCAAAGTTGACGATCTTACCCTTAAAAACAAAGGAAAAGATGATGATGTTAAGGATAATTCTAGAAAAATTAATAAATTACTAAGACAAGTTCCAACTCTCATCAAACAGTATACAAAATTATCTAATCCCATTTGGACAATTGGCTTTAAAAAGAAACATTTACCGCCATTTGGGAAAAAATTACCTTAAATAAAAACTTGTAATGCCGTTTCTTTCGGAGAGAAATGCCTTTAATATGCTAGTAGTATATTTTTAAAATGACAACTAAGTTAAATTACCATCCTGTGCACCTGTACGTATATAGCGACGCTTGGTCGTATTTCCACAAAAATACTTACTTTCTTGACAGGACAAATGGGTTCATAAAGTCAATGATTATAAAGGTATTTGTTGCCAATTTAATTTACAAATGTAATTAAAAAACATTTAGCTTAATATGATTTTTCGCCGCGTTTGTAAAGCATTTTCAACCAACACTTTGCGTCATAAATTCTTTATTTATTCATGTTAAGATATTATATATATATATATATAAGATATCTTCCTTTAATTATGGAAATATTATTATAAATATCCCTATAATTATTCAATACATTATGTTTACATATTAGTCGTGCTCCATGCCTATTTATAGGCTCTATTTGTAATGTTCAAATCAACTCAATAATAAAAATGTCGTCTATTTTATATTTCCCGGTTCTCTCTTCCCCCTCTATAATTCTTTCTTTTATATATTTCTACAATTCATATCATTTGACTCAATTAAACTCTTATTTAAGTTGAGTTCATTTTTATCAGAACATATTTATTATCTGATACAGTATTTTTTTTACTAAACAAGCAGGCAATGTTTTTCTCGGGAAAAAAAAAATAATTCATGAATTTAATAAAAGCTTCAATAAATTCCCAACCACACATCATCATCACTACTCCTCTCTATATATATACGCATAAATTGCTCCTTTCCTACAAAATGCACCCCATCCACATGATCTAAACTTCCTTCCACCTGATCATCAGAACTGATCTCATCTCATCTCATCATCGATCTCCCTCTCCATTCTTTTCTTTGCTTATTGAAAAGAAGAAGAAGATGTTGTCACGAAAAGCTAGTTGTAACTCACATGGCCAAGACTCTTCCTATTTTATTGGATGGCAAGAGTATGACAAGAATCGATATCATCAACTTGACAATCCTTCTGGAATCATTCAGATGGGACTTGCAGAGAATCAGGTGAACATATCTTACGTACACACAACTTCTTCTTCATTTTCTTACATAAATGTTTCAGAAACGTGGTTGTCAGTAAAATGTAACGAAAAAGAAGATTTTTGTGTCTTTTCTTTCGTTACATCTCATTGATCACAACCGCATTTATAAAATAAAAGTAAAAAAAGAGTGACATTTTTTTTTCTACTGTTTAATAATTTCAAAATTGCAGCTTTCCTTTGACCTCATTGAACACTGGCTAGCAACCAACCCAGACGCATTGGGCTTGAAAAGAGGCAATGAATTTATGTTTAGAGAATTGGCCCTTTTCCAAGACTATCACGGCTTGCCCACTCTCAAGCAGGTAAGAGTAGTCGATATGTTTTAGTATCCTTTTTGAGTATCTTTTTTGTCCTAGTCGAACATATTTTTTTTATCTAATATATATATAATTACTTTTTCAGGCACTAGTCCGGTTCATGGCTGAGATTAGAGGGAACAAAGTAAATTTTGATCCGAACAAACTTGTACTCACTGCCGGTTCAACTTCGGCCAACGAAACTCTAATGTTTTGCCTTGCTGAACGCGGCGATGCGTTTCTTCTTCCAACACCATACTATCCAGGGTACGTAATTAATTTAATTTTATAAAAAATCTAAAAAATAACTTTTTTCGCGTTAATAGTCTTTGATTAAAATACCATTGTCTTTTAATTCTTTTATGTATGGCAGGTTTGATAGAGATCTAAAATGGCGAACCGAGGTTGAAATTGTTCCGATACAATGTTCGAGCAAAAACGAGTTCAAAATTACTAAGCCAGCATTGAAAAAAGCATATGAGCAAGCCGAAAAGCTGGGGCTAAATGTCAAAGGAATATTCATCACTAATCCTTCAAACCCATTAGGCACATCCTTGACTACAGATGAGCTCAACCACATTATTACCTTTGCTGTGGCTAAAAATATTCACATTATTAGCGACGAAATTTATTCCGGCACCGTTTTTGACAACCCTGGCTTCAGAAGTATCACCGAAGCCTTAATCGACCGAAACCTTAAAGACACCAAAATATGGAATCGCATTCACATCGTCTACAGCCTGTCTAAGGATCTAGGCGTCCCTGGTTTTCGCATTGGCATGATTTACTCCAACAATGATAAGGTGGTCGTTACCGCGACGAAAATGTCAAGTTTCGGCCTGGTTTCCTCGCAAACGCAGTACCTCATGGATAACATGCTTCGCGACGAAATTTTCATGAGAAAATTCTTGGAGGAAAACAAGTCGAGGCTTCGGAGAAGGAAAGAAATGCTCGTTTCGGGGCTTCGAGAGGCCGGGATCGGGTGTTTGAGAAGCAATTCTGGATTGTTTTGTTGGGTTGACTTGAGACATCTTTTAAAACGTCAAACATTTGAGGCAGAGAAAGAGTTGTGGATTGAAGTGTTACATGGGGTTGGGTTAAGTATTTCTCCTGGTTCCTCTTGTCACTGCTCCGAGCCAGGTTGGTTTAGGATTTGCTTTGCCAATATGTCTCAAGAAACGCTCAACGTTGCGTTGCGACGCATCAAGAATTGGGTCGATCGCACTTTTGGTAGTGGTAAGTGGGCTTCTAAAATGTGGGCCTGTGATCAAGGGCCCAACCGTTGATTAACTTCTTTATTTTCTTTTATTTTCTTTTATCTTACCGGGTAATCCGGTTCGAATTCTGTTGCCTCCCAACATAATTTTCTTAATTTTTTGTGGACTTTTTTCAGTAATGAATTAAAAGTTAAGTTAGTAGTTAAGATATGGTACAGTTTTATAATCCGCACCACATTTTTATTTGTGTTCTTGGTATGTTGGAAGCTGACGACTACATAAGTTATATGATGCTTGAAGTTGTAAGTTAACAAATTACTAAAAGAGAAAGTTGTAAGTTAACTATAGGATTTTCTAGGGACCAAAAAATGAAAGTTATTGCTATTTAAAGTTCTTATGTATATATCTACTGCTTATTACTTGAATTTTTCATTCCTTAAAAAAAAATCGCAAGTTCAATCTTTTTATATTAAGAAATTATCTTTCTTTTTATATTAAGAAATTATCTTTTAAAATAATTTGATTGTTTAATTTATCAATTCAGTGTATACGCTGTGATGAGCATAATATAGAGTACAAAATGAAACTAAATAAAAACATAATATTCTAGATTCCTGAGAATTATATATTTTTCAACAGGAAGGTACTAACTTACTACCTCTAGTGTTTTTTTTTCAGTTAATATGTTTATCATGCGTCAAAAAAAGAAAAAACTATAAATTGATTTATTATTTCTTTCCTACAAATGGAGTGAAGAAAAGGATAAGGCTGGACAAGTTCGGGAATAGCCCAATGGGCCGATTTTGTAAAAAGTATGATTACTTTTAGTCCAACAAATACTTGTGGTTGTGATTGGACGGAAAAGAAAAAGGAAATAGAAAAAGGAAAAAGAAAAAGAAAAAGAAAAAGAAAAAGAGAGATAAGTTAAGGCTGTTGGTCCATCTCCATCAAACTCGTAATGAGTTGCAGCAGTTGCTCGATCTTTGATTTAGGCTAAGCCCAACTGTAGGCAAATGAAATCATTCTTATGTCGGCCAAGATGATTCATCACCACCCCCAATAATTGGGTAGGTAAACTGTCACCGCCACAATAGAAGAAGAAGAAGCTGGAAGAAATCTGGACATTTGATTGTTGTTTGTTTGGATATTTGATTATTGATTTCACTTGGATATTTAGTTGTGTTGTTTGAATATTTTCGGGTCAGTATGGTAGCGTTTTGCTACTTAGTTGTTTTGTTTTCTGTTAGGACAAAACGACAGCGTTTTGCTAAGAAGGAAATACTATCTATAAACATCAGAAAATCAGAGATTGAGATTTTATCCAATTATCTGGCAAAATACAAATTGTTCAATGAACTACTTGATGAATTCAATGAATTCCCTCTAACCGTTTTCCTTCTCAAAATCGCTTCCGCTCAATCGCTTTCTCTCTGTTCCTCCATTGTTAATCCAGTCGAGAACTTCATCTCTTCTGGCCGTTCATCCTTACTCCTCTCTCTTTACTCGAGTCT